>JBBDGP010000820.1:1577500-1728480 GCA_037952835.1 Lithobates septentrionalis
CATGGGCATATGTGGAATTTCACCCCAAAATACATTTAGCTGCTTCTCCTGAGTATGGGGATACCACATGTGTGGGACTTTTTGGGAGCCTAGCCGCGTACGGGGCCCCGAAAACCAAGCCCTGCCTTCAGGATTTCTAAGGGCGTGAATTTTTGATTTCACTCCTCACTACCTATCACAGTTTTGAAGGCCATAAAATGCCAAGATGGCACAAACCCCCCAAATGACCCCATTTTGGAAAGTAGACACCCCAAGCTATTTGCTGAGAGGCATGTTGAGTCCATGGAATATTTTATATTTTGACACAAGTTGCGGGAAAGTGACCAATTTTTTTTTTGCACAACGTTGTCACTAAATGATATATTGCTCACACAGGCCATGGGCATATGTGGAATTGCACCCCAAAATACATTCTGCTGATTCTCCTGAGTACGGGGATACCACATGTGTGGGAGCCTAGCCGTGTACGGGGCCCCGAAAACCAATCACAGCTTTCAGGATTTTTAAGGGCGTAAAGTTTTGATTTCACTCCTCACTACCTATCACAGTTTTGAAGGCCATAAAATGCCCAGATGGCACAAACCCCCCCCCCCCCAAATGACCCCATTTTGGAAAGTAGACATCCCAAGCTATTTGCTGAGAGGCATGTTGAGTTCATGGAATATTTTATATTTGGACACAAGTTGCGGGAAAGTGACAATTTTTTATTTATTTATTTTTTTTTGTTGCACAAAGTTGTCACTAAATGATATATTGCTCAAACATGCCGTGAGCATATGTGGAATTACACCTCAAAATACATTCTGCTGCTTCTCCTGAGTACGGGGATAGCACATGTGTGGGGCTTTATGGGAGCCTAGCCGCGTACGGGGCCCCGAAAACCAATCACCGCCTTCAGGATTTCTAAGGGCGTAAATTTTTGATTCACGCCTCACTACCTATCACAGTTTCGAAGGCCATAAAATGCCAAGATAGCACACCCCCCCCCCCCCCCCAATTGACCCCATTTTGGAAAGTAGACACCCCAAGCTATTTTCTGACAGGCATGGTGAGTATTTTGCAGCTCTCATTTGTTTTTGAAAATGAAGAAAGGCAAGAAAAAAAAAATTTTTTCTTTTTTCAATTTTCAAAACTTTGTGACAAAAAGTGAGGTCTGCAAAATACTCACTATACCTCTCAGCAAATAGCTTGGGGTGTCTACTTTCCAAAATGTGGTCATTTGGGGGGGTTTTGTGCCACCTGGGTATTCCATGGCCTCCGAAACTGTGATAGGCAGTGAAGAGTGAAATCAAAAATTTACGCCCTTAGAAAGCCTGAAGGCGGTGCTTGGTTTTCGGGGTCCCGTATGCGGCTAGGCTCCCAAAAAGTCTCACACATGTGATATCCCCCTACTCAGGAGAAGCAACAGAATGTAATTTTGTCTTTTTCCCGCAACTTGTGTCACAATATAAAATATTCCATAGACTCGACATGCCTCTCAGCAAATAGCTTGGGGTGTCTACTTTCCAAAATGGGGTCATTTGGGGGGGGGGGTTGAACTGTCCTGGCATTTTATGCACAACATTTAGAAGCTTATGTCACACACCACCCACTCTTCTAACCACTTGAAGACAAAGCCCTTTCTGACACTTTTTGTTTACATGAAAAAATAATTTTTTTTTGCAAGAAAATTACTTTGAACCTCCAAACATTATATATATTTTTAAAGCAAATGCCCTACAGATTAAAATGGTGGGTGTTTAATTTTTTTTTCCACAAAGTATTTGCGCAGCAATTTTTCAAATGCATTTTTTGGGGAAAAAACACACTTTTTTAAATTTTAATGCACTAAAACACACTATATTGCCCAAATGTTTGATGAAATAAAAAAGATGATCTTAGGCCGAGTACATGGATACCAAACATGACATGCTTTAAAATTGCGCACAAACGTGCAGTGGCGACAAACTAAATACATTTTTAAAAGCCTTTAAAAGCCTTTACAGGTTACCACTTTAGATTTACAGAGGAGATCTACTGCTAAAATTACTGTCCTCGATCTGACATTCGCGGTGACACCTCACATGCATGGTGCAATTGCTGTTTACATTTTACGCCAGACCGACGCTTGTGTTCGCCTTTGCGCGAGAGCAGGGGGGGACAGGGGTGCTTGTTTTTTTTTTTTCTTTATTATTTTTTTGCTTTTTTATCTTATTTTTAAACTGTTCCTTTCATTTTTATTTTTTTTTAATCATTTTTATTGTTATCTCAGGGAATGTAAATATCCCCTATTATAGCAATAGGTAGTGACAGGTACTCTTTTTTGAAAAAACTCGGGTCTATTAGACCCTAGATCTCTCCTCTGCCCTCAAAGCATCTGACCACACCAAGATCGGTGTGATAAAATGGTTTCCCAATTTCCCAATGGCTCTGTTTTCATCCGGCGAAATCTAAGTCATGAAATGCTCGTAGCTTCCGGTTTCTTAGGCCATAGAGATGTTTGGAGCCACTCTGGTCTCTGATCATCTCTATGGTCAGCTGGCTGAATCACCGGCTGCATTCTCAGGTTCCCTGTTGGGACAGGAGAGCCAGAGAAAAACATGGAAGACGGTGGGTTGAATTCCCTCCCACTGCTTGTAAAAGCAGTCTAGAGGCTAATTAGCCACTAGGATTGCTTTTACTTAAAAGCCGACCACTGGCTGAAAAGAATGATACCAAGATGATACCTAAACCTGAAGGCATCATTCTGGTATAACCACTCAAAGTCCAGCAACATACCAGTACGTTGCTGGTCCTTGTTGGGCATATATTGTAAACTTAATTTTCATGCAGCCTGTGGGCTGAACAAAAAAAGAGATTGATCGGTGGGTATGCCCACCATTAGAATACCTCCCTTCATCCACCCACTTCTAATGATGGGCATACATGCACCGTATATATATGCCGAAGCATGGGGGCATCCTCCCGCAAAAGTTAGGAGCAAATTGCTCCTCCGCCCTCTGCTGCCCCCACGCTTCGGCATATATGCTAAAGTATGTAACTGTGGTGGTGAAATCACCTCTGACAGCGCTGGAGTCACGGCTTTATGTATCGTGGGAGCAAACGCTGTTGCTGTCAAGATAAATAAATCCGTGCTGCAACTGAATGGCGTACTTGCTAAGCAAATGATAGTTAACAATAAAACAAAGTAACATTACAGTATAACAGTAAGACTTACCATACCTGCAAAGCAAATACAAAAAAAACATAGTAAAAAATAAAACATTTAACGCAACCTGTGCCCAAAATATATATATGCCGAAGCATGGGGGCATCCTCCCACAAAAGGCAGGAGCAAATCGCTCCTCCACCCACTGCTGCCCCCACGCTTTGGCATATATGCTGAAGTATGTAACTGTAGTGGTGAAATCACCTCCGACAGCGCTGGAGTCACGGCTTTATATATCGTGGGAGCAAACGCTGTTGCTGTCAAGATAAATAAATCCGCGCTGCAACTAAATGGTGTACCTGCAAGCAAATGATGGTTAACAATAAAACAAAGTAACATTACAGTATAACAGTAAGACTTACCATACCTGCAAAGCAAATACAAAAAAAACATAGTAAAAAATAAAACATTTAACGCAACCTGTGCCTAAAATATATATATGCCGAAGCATGGGGGCATCCTCCCACAAAAGGCAGGAGCAAATCGCTCCTCCACCCACTGTTGCCCCCACGCTTCGGCATATATGCTGAAGTATGTAACTGTGGTGGTGAAATCGCTGGAGTCATGGCTTTATATATTGTGGGAGCAAGCGCTGTTGCTGTCAAGATAAATAAATCCGCTCTGCAGCTGAATGGCGTACCTGAAAACAAAAAAATGGTTACCAACAAAACACAGTAAACAGTAAAGTATAAAAAAAATGCATATCTGAAAAGCAAACATGGTAAAACATAATAACAATAAAACATTGCAGAATAGAATACAGTAAAAAAGTGCAGAACAATAGAGAGAGAATAGAGAGAGAGAGAACAATAAAACGACAACTATTTTTGTTTTTTTTATTTTATATTTTTTTTGTGTTTTTATTTTTTTTATTTATTTATTTTTTTATTTTTTTTTACACTTTTTTTTAGTAACTTTAACTTTTGTAACTGGTACCAGGTTTGGGTCTCTCAAAATGCGATGGCATCTTGGGAGACCCTGTGAAAGTGTGTCCTAGTCTGTGCAATGCTGTACCCTACGCTAAAACTCAACTAGTGTATGGTAACATTCAAAACATTCACCAATGCATAGACCAGGATTGTCAGGACAGGAGGGACAATAATACCGGGTGTCTCGCCTAAATCCGCGCTTGCTACAGACACGACATCTTCTTTGGGGGGCTCATTGGATAGGGGTACTCAAGAGGACATAAGGAAAATGCCTCTCATGCAGCCGGCTTACTGCATTTGGTTGGGGAAGGTGAGGTGGAGCACCGTCTGGAAACAGAAGGGCTCTGACGATCTCTTCCTGGAATTTAAGGAAGGATCCAGTCCGTCCTGAAGCTCTGTATAGCACATGAGCGTTCAGCAAAGCCAATTGAAATAAATAAACAGACACTTTTTTGTACCAGCGTCTGGCCTTACGGGCAACTAGGTACGGCGCCAACAACTGGTCGTTGAGGTCCACCCCTCCCATATTTTGGTTATATTCGTGGACACAGAGGGGTTTCTCCACAACACCAGTAGCCGTAGTAATTTGGACCATTGTGTCTGCATGAAGGGAGGTAAGAACGAAAACATTCTTATTGTCCCTCCACTTCATAGCGAGCAAATTATTACACTGCAAGCAGGCTCTCTCCCCCAGCCTAAGACGGGAATCTACAAGCCGCTGGGCATAGCCCCGGCAATTAGGTCGCACGGTGCCACATGCTCCAATCTGATGATCAAAAAGGTGACTAAAAAGTGGCACGCTCGTGTAATAATTGTCCATGTACAAGTGGTACCCCTTTCCGAATAAGGGTGACACTAAGTCCCACACTATCTTGCCAGCACTTCCTATGTAGTCAGGGCAGTTTGTCGGCTCTACGTGACTATCTTTGCCCTCGTAAACCATAAAACTACATTTATAGCCTGTGGCCCTGTCACAGAGCTTATACATCTTGACCCCATATATGGCACGCTTGCTGGCAAGGTACTGTTTGAATGACAAGCGGGCAGAAAATTTAATCAGGGACTCATCAACGCAGACAACTTGATGGGGAGTAAACAAGTCTGCAAAACGTTGGTTGAAGTGGTTTACGAGGGGCCGAATTTTGTAGAGCCGATCGTATCCAGGGTCTCCACGAGGACGACAGAGTTCATTGTCATTGAAGTGCATGAACCGCAAAATCTGCTCGTATCTTGCCCTGGCCATGGAAGTAGAGAACACGGGCATATGATAAATTGGGTCAGTGGACCAATATGACCGCAACTCACTCTTTTTATTTATGCCCATGTTGAGGGAAAGGCCAAGAAATAGCTTAAATGCGGAGACCGTAATTGGTCTCCAATCTCTGGCAAGGGAGGACTGGGTATTAGCGGCGATGTGTTGACCAGCGTATAAATTGCTTTGGTCCACAATAGATCTATAGAGATCTTCGGTGAAAAACAGCTAATAAAAATCCAGTGGCGTAAAATCAACTGTTTCCACCTGAATTCCGGGTTGGCCAGTGAATGGGGGAAGTACAGGTGCTGCAGAAGTGGTGGGTACCCAATTCGGATTGGCGAATGCAGCAGGAAGGGCACTATGGGCACGACGGGCCTGTGTTCGTCTTCTTGGTGGCAGTGGGACACTACTAGTGCTTGCCACCTCGCCAGCTTGAACTGCACTTATGGGACTCGCCACTTCACCACGTGATACTGCAGTGCTGGATATACGACCAGGGTGTACTAGGCCGCTGGTGCTTGCCAGTTCAACAGAAGGAATTGCGGCGCTAGTACTTCTCTGCTCCATACGAGGGACCTCCGGTTCTTGCACTTCAAGGACAGAAGAAGAAGATTGGGGTCTGGTATGCCTGACTCTAGCAGGGACCACAACTCCATCGTCAGAGCTATCTGTCATGGAGCCGCTGTCCTCTACAGGATCGTATTCTGAGCCTGAATCTGACAGATGAGTGACTTCCTCTTCACTATCTGTCATGCTCAGAAACGTGTAGGCCTCTTCACTAGTGTACCTTCAATTTGCTATTTTGGGTTCTAAATTTAGGGGTACGCTAGTGAGACTCATAGGCAAAAAAACCTCCTGACTGTTAGCGACTGATTCAAAACGCTACCAAAAAACTGTTAGTGATCGCAGGGATCAGGCCTGACTCTGCGAACGCTGCAGTTATGTGTGCTTAGTGTTTTGTAAGTGTCAGTGATCGATCGATACTGCACTTGGGTGGGCTGGGCAGGGCTGGGCCGAGGGGCAAAACGCAGGTGCTAGCAGGTATCTGGGCTGATCCCGCTAACACTGCGTTTTTGGGAACCCTAAATTGCTGGGGATGCTAGTATAGATCTGATCGGATCAGATATCGATCCGTTCAGATACTTTAGCACTAAGGGAGGTGTATGCTGTGTGCGTGGGTGTTAGCGGTACTGGCGCTAAACTGACGCTGTCTGGGGCGATGCAGACCTTATCTGACCCTAAAAACGTAACTTTTATCACCGCCAGGCAATTAGGGGGTTAAACCTTTATAAGGTAATAAACGGCGGGTGCCCTAAAACTATAATAAACTATAAAAAACAAACTAACTAACCAACGTCACCCGTAACACTTATACGGTGATCGCTGGTGAAAGGGTTAACTAGGGGGCAATCAGGGGGTTAAAAACTTTAGTAGGTAATATATGGGGGTCCCTGTCGCTATAAAACACTGACAACTAGCGTCACCTGTGTCACTAATACAGCGATCAGAAAAACGATCGCTTAGTGACACTGGCGTCGGGGGGTGATCAAGGGGTTAACCTTTATTAGGGGGGTTAGGGGGGTACCCTGGACCTAAAGGGGGGTACCCCAGACCTAAAGAGGGCTAACCCTAACTGCCCTAACACTTATAACTGTCACAAACTGACACCAATGCAAAAAAAAACTGCTATTGGTGTCAGTGTGACAGGGGGTACAGGGGGGTGAACGGGGGGTGATGGGGGGTGAAAAGTGTGCCTAGTGTGTTCTACTGTTAGTATAGTGTTGGTGTAACTTACATTGATGTCTTCTCTCCTCGGCGCTGGAACAAAAAGACCGGCTCGAGGAGGGATGACATCACTTCCTCTCCCTCTGTTTACATTACAGAGGCAGAAGAAGGATTTTCATTTGCCAGGAGCGATCAGGAGGGGGTGGCCACGAATGGATGGCCTCCCCCTCACCTCTCATCACCCGAGAACAAATGCCGGCCGCCTCGGGCACTGGGGGGGTCCAATCGGACCCCCCGCCTGCGGGAGGCAGATCACGTACAGGTACGTGATTCTGCCTGCCCGTGCCATTCTGCCGACGTACATCGGCGGGAGGCGGTCGGCAAGTGGTTAAGTTTGCAAGAAGGCATGTGGGAGACTCTCAAAATTTAAGGAGGAAGGGGCTCTGATCTGATGAGTCTAAAACTAAACTTTTTGGCCATCAAAGAAAACGCTATGTCTGGCGCAAACCCAACACATCACATCACCCAAAGAACACCATCTCAGATGTTGGGACTGGGAAACTGGTCAGATTTGAGGGAAAGATGGATGGTGCTAAATACAGGGAGATTCTTGAGCAAAACCTGTACCACTCTGTGTGTTTTGAGGCTAGGACAGAGGTTCACCCTCCAGCAGGACAATGACCCCAAACACACTGCTAAAGCAACACTTGAGTGGTTTAAGGGGAAACATGTAAATGTGTTGGAATGGCCTAGTCAAAGCCCAGACCTCAATCCAATAGAAAATCTGTGGTCAGACTTAAAGATTGCTGTTCACAAGAGCAAACCATCCAACTTGAAGGAGCTGGAGCAGTTTTGCAAGTAGGAATGGGCAACAATCTCAGTGGTAAGATGTGGCAAGCTCATAGAGACTTATCCAAAGCGACTGTGATAGGGCTGTGATAGCCGCACAAGGTGGCTCTACAAAGTATTGACTTTAGGGGGGGTGAAAAGTTATGCACATTGACTATTTCTGTTATTTTGTCCTATTTGTTGTTTGCATCACAATAAAAAAAAACATCTTCAAAGTTGTGGGCATGTTCTGTAAATTAAATGATGCAAATCCTCAAACAATCCATGTTAATTCCAGGTTGTGAGGCAACAAAACACGAAAAAAGGCCAAGGGGGTGAATACTTTTGCAAGGCACTGAAAAAAAGCACAAGTGGAGAGGCGCCTCTGGGTGCAGTCGTTTTTTAAAATCAATTTAATGGACAACGTAAGATCAACTCACATACAGTGTAAGAATAAAAAGCATGGTATCAGGTAGTCAAGATGACCTTCCCACATCCTGTGACAAGATCTGTGCTGTGTACGATGACCGGGGATCTTCCGAATGATGTAAACGCCGGCTCCGGAAGAATGGCCTCAGAACGAGGCTTGGAACACAGTGGATGGCTGGCAGCAGGGGGACAGCGTCATCATAAATAGACGCGTTTCATTAGTGTGCACACTTGGATGCTCTGCAAGTCGTGCTCCTTCCTCAACAGACAAAGTCTGATTACCATAAGGAGGGATTAAATAAAGAAAAAAGCACAAGGGCAGAGCTGGATGGGCCAATAAAGGGGAGGTTTGAAGTGATAATGAAATTAGTAAACTAACCAAATTAAGATGTGAATACTATAATACTATAATATGCAAATATTCGAAAATGTGGATGTAGTAAGGGGAAGAGGGGAAAAAGAGGACAAGCTAGACCCACAGAGCACAAATGTGCGCGCATGGGAGATGTCCATAAATATAATGAGAGATATATAATATATATAGGTATATATAAATAGAGCAATGACATTATTAAACATAAATGTACATGAATTGGTAGGCAGTACGCATGCTGAAAATGATAAATATATAAAACAGAGTGGGTCTACATACAAAGCATATATTACATAAATAATTAAGTAAGATAATATAATAGCTAGCAGTATGCTGGGATAAGGTGTGGTAATAAAATGCATATGTATATGCGTTTACACGCATATAAAATGCATACAAACGCATATACATACCAAATACATTATTATGGAAAATATTACCATAAAAACGTGTATATATAAAAGATGTAATTAAAAGGGATATTATTAAAACAAAAATAGGAGGAAGTATACTGACAAAGATGGAAGATGGGTTTATATGATGGTGGAAATTTCTATACCTTCATTCATTCCACCAGGTGAGAGGACATCTAAATGATAAATCCAAAAAGTTTCTCTAGCACAAAGTTTTTTGAATTGCTCTGCAGCTGGAAGAGAATTGGGGTTTTGTTCGATCACCCAAACTTGTAGCCCTTTCGTGGATTGTTGGTGGGCTTGGGTAAAATGTTTAGGCACACTGTGAGCCACCTTTAGTGGGTCAATGCCACTTTCGATTGACCTCCTATGCTCCCCAAACCTGGTCCTGAGAGCTCGTATAGTGCGGCCTACATATAGTAGGCCGCAAGGGCAGGTAAGTCCATAGACCACAAAGTCTGAGGAGCAGTTGTAAAAGTCCTTCAGTGTGTGGGTGACCCCCTTTGTGGTGAATGACTTTTTACCATGTTGTATGTATTGGCACGTTTTGCATAAAGGTTTACGATACTGGAACATCCCAACTAGTGGAATGACTATGGGTTTGTCTCCGATATGTTACCCGTGGTCTATCTGGAATGAAAGGTTTTAGGAATGGGTCCTGTAATAGTATGGTCCAATGGTCAGCCAAGATTTTGTCCATTTTCCTGAATTGAAGATGAAAGGTGGTAGTGAACCAAACAGTGTTGTTGGGTGGTTCACGCAATTGTTTCGGAGGTTTCCCTTTTAAGTAATATTGAAATGCTTGGCCAATGAGAGCTGGGGGATAGTCCTTATCCCTGAACTTTTTGGTGAGTAAAGTACTTTGATAATAAAGAAGGGGTTGTTAGGCATAAAGCCTAGGGACTTTTGAGGTGTCGGTATTTACAATAGGTATTTAGACCACGTTGAAGTAAAAAAGAAATTTTTATTACAAATAGGTTAAAAAGAGCCTAATCAAGGCCACATATAATACAATGTTTTTCAAAAATATAATATAAATTGTAACAACAATTTTATATTCCAGATACCACTATTTTTCTCTACATGTTTCGCTCTGTGGAGCTTCCTCAGGAGATCATGTGGTACCATTAGAACTGTAATTTACATGAAAAAGAAATATGAATGAATCAGTACAATACAAGATCATAAATTTCAAGAGTTATTAATAATGAGGAAAATTGACAGATCAAATTGAAAATCTAATTAAAAATCTACACGATATTGCAAACGCATATATAGGTCTATATTGATACAATGCAGATACTGCAATACAAAAATCTATATATATATACACAACACAAAAGAAAATTCTACACCTTACCTAAAGCAAAGGCTCTGTGCCCAAAATTTATCAATTAGAAATTCTAAAATGAAACTGAAGATCACCAGGCAGTAAGAAAAATTCATCCATGGAGGAGCACGCTCTCACTAAGTTTCTGAATCCCCAAAAGTGACTTGCAGAGGTAATACTTTTAAGGTTAGGTTTTAGAATGTCCTAGTTTGAAACACAGGACGAAAATAATTATAATTGTATAGAGTATTTATATAAAATATCTATATAAAACTCTGATTGATTGTTTACAAAACAAAAATCATGGTATATAGAAATATTCAGTTAGTTTTACCTTTGATGTATTTATTAGATAGAATCAATATTCATTGAGAATGACATCCTGGGTGTAGAATGGGACATAAGCACCGTTATGGGATGTAGGGAACCAAAGACTTCAATATAGAGATGTTTTAACAGGTCTGGAATTGAAGGGGGCAGGATCAGCCTGCTTGAATATCCAGAACCTGAGCAATAGAAATAGCCATATCCAGTTTCAGTGTAAAGTTTAGGGAAATATATAGGCTGCTACCAGAGAGATACAGCTTCATACCTGGTGAAGAGTTGTCCAGAAATTCAGTCCGAGGAGGAAAGATCCTCCTTGCCTCGTGGTGTCCAGCAGAGGGAAAGACGGGGAACACAGATGGGTTTCCCCGTTTAAGTATTCAGCTCCGGAGTGGACGGCGTCTGATGTCACCGCCATTCCGCGGACGTAAGAGAGGTATCACTGCGCATGCGCTCCGAACTGAAATGGCAGATGGGAAAGACTGCCTGGGTATGCAGTCCCCAATCGCCATTTTGGAAAGTCTTTTGCCCTCACCTGATGGGAGGGGGGCTAAAGCGGCTGAGAAGAGAGTGAGCAAGCCTGATGGTAAACATCGGCCGTTCACTATGTAAATCAATACGCCGTTTAGAGTGTATGGATGCTAATTCAACAATGTGGGAGACAGCACAGGGAACCAGAAGGCATTTGAAGGGGGGATCATTGATTAGGAGCCCCAATTTCCAAATGCCTGGGTGTCCGTGCAAGTAAAAGAGGGGGGCGATCCAGATTGGAGAACGAGCTACACATGGAGTACATATTAAAAAATGTATATAAATCAATATAGTTAACTGAAAATAAAAAATAAAAAACACTGTTTAATCAAATAACATGGTTTTTTGCTTTGAGTTCTCTAAGTCTGGTGATCGTTTCACAAATGGTCAGCAATATACTGTGCTTGGTAAACATAATTAATTGTGGCAAGGTTAGATATTGAAAAATACAACAACAAAACAACAAATAAAAAATGAAAGAAAGAAAAAAGAAAAGAAAAAAGAGGGTAATTATAAAAAAGGTTTATAACTTAGAGCATCATTGAGGCCAGGGTTTTTTAAGGCATCTAAATTTACAATCCATTTAGCCTCCCGCTGTAATAAAATTTGATCGTAATTACCCCCCCTATCGCCTGGAGGGACATGTTCCAGGGCGACAAATCGCATCAAAGTGTCATCAAATTGATGGAATAAGCCCATATGGCGGCTGATCGGTGTTTCCATTCTTTTTTTACACACCAGAGAGACATGGTCTCGTATTCGGTGAAAGAATGGGCGCTTAGTTTTACCTATATAGAAGGCATTACAGCCACATGTCATTAGGTAGACAATGCCAACTGACTGACATGTGACTGAAAATTTTGGAGAATATAAGCGGCCATTGGGAAGGGCCATGGTCCGTGTTGCGTGAATATACCTACAGAAACCACATTTATGGCATGGTCTTGTGACTCTGGAGGTATTAATGATGGTGGAAGATGGATCATAATGACTATGGACAATTTTGTCCTTTGATCAACATAGTCACATTCTCTTGTGAAGTTCTGTCTAAGTCGACAGAACTGACCCTTAGGGATATTGTTGATCCATTGCGGGAGATGGACACTGGTGTAATGCAAAAATGAGTTGCCCGCAGTGGGTTTTACATAATTCTTAGAGATGATGCTGAAAGTAGCTGGATCAAAGCCCAACTCAAGATCAAGGAAAGATAGCGTATCAGGGTTAGTGACATAGGTAAAGGATAAACCATATTGATTGTCATTGCAGTGATCGACAAAATTGTCTATCACGTCAGTAGGACCATCCCAGATGATGATAATTTCATCGATGTAACGACCAAAGAAAACAATATTGCGTGCATATGGGTTATTGTGGAGGATATGAAGGTTCTCCCAGTAGCCCATAGCTAGGTTGGCATAGGAGGGCGCAAAGTTTGCCCCCACAGCCGTATCCTGTATTTGTACAAAAAAATCCCCATCAAACTGAAAATAGTTGTGTGTTAGACGGAAGGAAGTAGCGTCCAAAATGAACGATGCCTGGAGTGGGTTGATAAGGGGATCTTTTGCTAGAAAAAACTTTAATGCTAGTAGGCCAAAGGAGTGGAATTGCACCCCAAAATACATTCAGCTGCTTCTCCTGAGTATGGGGATACCACATGTGTGGGACTTTTTGGGAGCCTAGCCGCGTACGGGGCCCCGAAAACCAAGCACCGCCTTCAGGATTTCTAAGGGCATACATTTTTTTTTGTTTTTGACAATGAAGAAAGACCAGAAAAATATTTTTTTTTTTCTTTTTTCAATTTTCAAAACTTTGTGACAAAAAGTGAGGTCTGCAAAATACTCACTATACCTCTCAGCAAATAGCTTGGGGTGTCTACTTTCCAAAATGGGGTCATTTGGGGGGGTTTTGTGCCACCTGGGCATTCCATGGCCTCCGAAACTGTGATAGGCGGTGAAGAGTGAAATCAAAAATTTACACCCTTAGAAAGCCTGAAGGCGGTGCTTGGTTTTCGGGGTCCCGTGCGCGGCTAGGCTCCCAAAAAGTCCCACACATGTGGTATCCCCGTACTCAGGAGAAGCAACAGAATTTATTTTGGGGTGTAATTTCACATATCCCCATGGCATGTTTGAGCAATATATCATTTAGTGACAACTTTGTGCAAAAAAAAAAAAAAAAAAAAAATTGTCTCTTTCCTGCAACTTGTGTCACAATATAAAATATTCCATGGACTCGACATGCCTCTCAGCAAATAGCTTGGGGTGTCTACTTTCCAAAATGGGGTCATTTGGGGGGGGGTTGAACTGTCCTGGCATTTTATGCACAACATTTAGAAGCTTATGTCACACATCACCCACTCTTCTAAGCACTAAGACAAAGCCCTTTCTGACACTTATTGTTTACATGAAAAAGTTATTTTTTTTTGCAAGAAAATTACTTTGAACCCCCAAACATTATATATTTTTTAAAGCAAATGCCCTACAGATTAAAATGGTGGGTGTTTCATTTTTTTTTCACACAGTATTTGCGCAGCGATTTTTCAAACGCATTTTTTGTGGAAAAAACACACTTTTTTAAATTTTAATGCACTAAAACACATTATATTGCCCAAATGTTTGATGAAATAAAAAAGATGATCTTAGGCCGAGTACATGGATACCAAACATGACATGCTTTAAAATTGCGCACAAACGTGCAGTGGCGACAAACTAAATACATTTTTAAAAGCCTTTAAAAGCCTTTACAGGTTACCA
The DNA here is from genome assembly GCA_037952835.1 of Lithobates septentrionalis. NCBI lineage: Eukaryota > Metazoa > Chordata > Amphibia > Anura > Ranidae > Lithobates > Lithobates septentrionalis. The sequence continues at coordinate 1,591,575 of JBBDGP010000820.1, forward strand.
CTTTAGATTTACAGAGGAGGTCTACTGCTAAAATTACTGCCCTCGATCTGACCTTCGCGGTGATACCTCACATGCATGGTGCAATTGCTGTTTACATTTGACGCCAGACCGCCGCTTGCGTTCGCCTTAGCGCGAGAGCAGGGGGGACAGGGGTGCTGTTTATTTTTTTTTTTTTTTCTTTATTATTTTTTTGCTTTTTTATCTTATTTTTAAACTGTTCCTTTCATTTTTTTTTAAATCATTTTTATTGTTATCTCAGGGAATGTAAATATCCCCTATGATAGCAATAGGTAGTGACAGGTACTCTTTTTTGAAAAAATTGGGGTCTATTAGACCCTAGATCTCTCCTCTGCCCTCAAAGCATCTGACCACACCAAGATCGGTGTGATAAAATGCTTCCCCAATTTCCCAATGGCGCTGTTTACATCCGGCGAAATCTAAGTCATAAAATGCTCGTAGCTTCCGGTTTCTTAGGCCATAGAGATGTTTGGAGCCACTCTGGTCCCTGATCAGCTCTATGGTCAGCTGGCTGAATCACCGGCTGCATTCTCAGGTTCCCTGTTGAGACAGGAGAGCCAGAGAAAAACACGGAAGACGGTGGGGGGAGGGGCATTCCCTCCCACTGCTTGTAAAAGCAGTCTAGAGGCTAATTAGCCGCTAGGATTGCTTTTACATGAAAGCCGACCGCTGGCTGAAAAGAATGATACCAAGATGATACCTAAACCTGCAGGCATCATTCTGGTATAACCATTCAAAGTCATGAATGGCGTACCTGAAGACAAAAAAATGGTTAACAATAAAGCACAGTAAATGGTAAAGTATAAAAAATTGCATACCTGAAAAGCAAACATGATAAAACATAATAACAATAAAACATTGCAGAATAGAATACAGTAAAAAAGAGCAGAACAATAGAGAGAATAGAGAGAGAGAGAACAATAAAACGACAATTATTTTTTTTTTATTTGTTTGTGTTTTTTTTTTGTTTTTTTTTTACACTTTTTTTTGTAACTGTAACTTTTATAACTGTAACCGGTTCCAGGTTCGGGTCTCTCAAAATGCGATGGCATCTTGGGAGACCCTGTGAAAGTGTGCCTAGTCTGTGCAATGCTGTACCCTACGCTAATACTCAACTAGTGCATAGTAGCGTTCAAAACATTCACCAATGCAAAGACCAGGATTGTCAGGACTGGAGGGACAATAATAACGGGTGTCACGCCTATATCCACACTTGCTGCAGACACAACATCTTTTTTGGGGGGCTTGTTGGGTAGGGGTACTCGGGAGGACATAAAAATGCCTCTCATGCAGCCGACTGCATTTGGTTGGAGATATGAATGGGGGAAGTACGGGCACTGCAGAAGTGGTGGGTTCCCAATTAGGATTGGCGAATGCAGCAGGAAGGGCACTATGGGCACGACGGGCCTGTGTTTGTCTTCTTGGTGGCAGCGGGACACTACTTGTGCTTGCCACCTCACCAGCTTGAACTGCACTTATGGGACTCGCCATGTCACCAAGTGTTACTGCAGTGCTGGTTTGACTACGACCGGGGTGTACTAGGCCACTGGCGCTTGCCAGTTCACCAAAACGCTACCAAGAAAACTGTTAGCGATCGCAGGGATCAGGCCTGACACTGCGAACGCTGCAGTTATGCGTTTAGTGTTTTGTAAGTGACAGTGATCGATCGATACTGCACTTGGGTGGGCTGGGCTGGGCCGGGCGGAGGGGCAAAACGCAGGTGCTAGCAGGTATCTGGGCTGATCCCACCAACACTGCGTTTTTGGGAACCCTAAACTGCTGGGGACGCTAGTATAGATCTGATCGGATTAGATATTGATCCGATCAGATACTATACCACTAAGGGAGGTGTACGGTGCGTGCATGGGTGTTAGCGCTACTGGCACTAACCTGACGCTGCCTGGGGCTGGTGCTTGCCAGTTCACCAAAACGCTACCAAAAAAACTGTTAGCGATCGCAGGGATCAGGCCTGACTCTGTGAACGCTGCAGTTTTGCGTTTAGTGTTTTGTGAGTGACAGTGATCGATCGATACTGCACTTGGGTGGGCCGGGCGGAGGGGCAAAACGCAGGTGCTAGCGGGTATCTGGGCTGATCCCACTAACACTGCGTTTGTGGGAACCCTAAACTGCTGGGGACGCTAGTATAGATCTGATCGGATCAGATATTGATCCGTACAGATACTATACCACTAAGGGAGGCGTATGCTGCGTGCGTGGGTGTTAGCGGTACTGGCGCTAATCTGACACTGCCTGGCTAAACCTTTATTCGGTAATAAACGGCGGGTGCCCTGACACTATAAAAAATAAACGAACTAACCAGCGTCACCCGTAACGGTTATACGGTGATCAGCGGTGAAAGGGTTAACTAGGGGGCAATCAAGGGGTTAAAACATTTATTAGATAGTATATGGGGGTCCCTGACGCTATAAAACGCTGACGGCCAACCTAAATATTTACGTTCCTAACTAGCATCACCAGCGACACTAATACAGCGATCAGAAAAATGATCGCTTAGTGACACTGGTGACAGGGGGTGATCAAGGGGTTAAAACTTTATTAGGGGGGTTAGGGGGGTACCCTAGACCTACAGGGGGCTACCACTCACTGCCCTAACACACTAACTGTCACAAACTGACACCATGCAGTAATCAGGAAAAAAAAAAAAAAAAAAAACCTGCTTGGTGTCAGTTTGTGAAAGGGGGGGGTGATTGGGGGGGGATTGGGGGGCGATCGGGGGGGATCGAGGGTGTTTAGTTTGCCTGGCATGTTCTACTTTTTGTGTTAGTGTGTTACACTTACTCAGATGTCTTCTCTCCTCGGCGCGGGAACGGAAACTGCCGAGCCGAGGAGAGATGACATCACATCCTCTGCCTGTGTGTACTATACACAGGCAGGGGATGTTTCTCATTGGCTGGGAGCGATCGCGAGGGGGGGGGCCATGATCGGATGGCCTCCCCCTCATCTCTGATCGCTGCCAGACAAATGCCGACCGCCGCTGGCACCGGGGGGGGTCCGATCGGACCCCCCGCCCGCGGGAAGGCATCACGTATCAGGTACGTGATTTTGCCTGCCCGTGCCATTCTGCTCACGTATATAGGCGTGAGGCGGTCGGCAAGTGGTTAAGGATCTGGCTTCCTGCTTCATGCAGCTCCAGGCCTCCTTGGGAGACCCGAACCTGCAGCCTCAAGTACAATTAGCAGCTGCACCTATCGCACCAGTCGCAGCCACACATTCATATTTACTGCCAGCTCCGTCCCGTTTCTCTGGGGACTCCAAGGCCTGCAGGGGCTTCCTCAGCCAATGCACCATTCATTTTGAGCTCCAGCCTCAAAACTTTCTGTCTGATTGGGCTAAGGTAGCCTATATCATTTCCCTCCTCTCTGGTGAAGCTTTAGCTTGGGCTGCCCCCCTGTGGGAGAAGAATGACCCGGTGGTTTCCAGCCTGTCTGACTTCTTGAAGCTCTTTCGTAATATCTTCGAGGAGCCAGCTCGAGTTTCTTCAGCGGCTAGTGCCCTTTTACGTCTTCGCCAAGAATCTTGTTCAGTGGGACAATATGCGCTTCAGTTCCGTATCCTCACAGCTGAATTGAGCTGGAACAATGAGGCCCTGGTCGCAACCTTTTTACATGGCCTCTCTGACCGAGTGAAGGACGAATTAGCAGGAAGAGCCATCCCCGCCGGTTTGGACGATGTAATTTCCTTGTGCAATCAGATTGACATTCGTTTCCAGGAGAGGTCCCTAGAAAAAAGACGCCAGCACCCTCTAGGTCCTAGTCAGCCAGAACTCTTCCCCCGTCGCTCTGTGGAGCATCCTCTGCCTGCTGAGGAACCTATGCAGCTGGGCTGGACTAGACTAACCCCCGAAGAACGTGCTAGATGCAGAACTCTAGGCTTGTGTCTTAATTGTGGGGGCAAGGGTCATTTTCGTGACTCCTGCTCGCTTCGTCCGGGAAACGCTCGGGTCTAATACATTTGGAAGGTGGAGTATTGGACCCAGAAACATCACCTTCTCATCTTCTTCTTCCGGTGTTCCTCCATGTAGACCCTACTCCCCAATCGGTCCTAGCATATCTGGACTCCGGGGCTGCCGGCAATTTTATGGACTGGAGAACTGCTTCTTCTATGAAGCTTAACCTTTCTCCCCTCGTTACACCACTGGTAGTCTCGGCAATTGATGGCACTGTGCTCCCAGGGGGTCCTATACGTTTCCAGACGCTACCTATTAGGATGTCGGTAGGGATACTCCACCAGGAGTGGATTTCCTTCCTCATTCTACCCAAGGCCTCTACCCCCATTGTATTGGGCCTTCCTTGGCTACAGCTCCACTCTCCACATGTGGACTGGGTCTCTGGGCAGATCTGGCTTGGGGTCCTTCATGTTTCTCGTCCTGTCTTGTCAAGGTGGTCCCCAAGGAGAGACTTTCCATTGCTACCACATCCGTATCTTCTTGCATACAGCGATTACCGGGATGTGTTTTGTAAGAAGTCTGCTGAGGTGCTTCCTCCCCACAGATCTTTCGACTGTGCCATTGACCTCGTCCCTGGAGCAACTCTGCCCAGGGGCCGTACCTACCCTCTGTCAATTCCAGAGACTCAGGCCATGTCCGAGTATGTCGCCGAGAATCTGGAGAGAGGTTTCATCCGGAAATCCTCATCGCCTGCAGGAGCAGGGTTCTTTTTCATTGCTAAAAAGGATGGTACCCTCAGACCCTGCATTGACTATCGAGGGTTAAACGCAGTGACCATCAAAAACCGATACCCCTTACCTCTAATATCTGAGCTATTCGACAGGTTGAAGGGGGCTTCCATTTTCACCAAGTTGGATCTCAGAGGTGCATACAATCTCATTAGAATACGGGAAGGTGACAAATGGAAGACTGCGTTTAACACTAGTAACGGGCATTACGAATACCTGGTTATGCCTTTTGGTTTGTGTAATGCTCCAGCTGTGTTCCAGAACTTTGTCAATGAAATCTTCAGGGATCTACTGTACCAGTTTGTTGTCTGGATGACATTCTCATCTTTTCCGAAAATCTGCTTGCTCACAGAAACCATGTCCGCACCGTTCTTCAGCGCCTTAGAGAGAATAATCTCTATGCCAAGCTGGAGAAATGTTCCTTTGAATGTCCTGAGGTCCTGTTTCTGTGATATTTTGTTTCTAGTTTGGGTCTTCGCATTGATCCCGGAAAGGTCTCGGCCATTACCAACTGGCCCCTTCCGGCTAGCCTCAAGGCCACACAGCGCTTTCCTTGCTTCACAAATTATTATAAGCAGTTCATAAGGAATTACTCTTCCATTGCCGCATCTACTATCGCTTTAACCAAGAAGGGTGCGAATGCCAAAGACTGGCCTCCCGAGGCTGTCTCTGCGTTTCACGATCTGAAACAGGCCTTTGTTTCTGGACCTCTCTTGAGGAGACCAAATACTGGGGATCCATTTTTTATTGAAGTAGACGCTTCTTCCATGGGGGTGGGAGCTGTGCTTCTTCAGTTCTTTGAGAAGAGACCTCAACCATGTGCGTTCTTGTCCAAGAAATTTTCTCAGGCAGAGAGAAATTATGCACTTGGTGATTGGGAACTTCTCGCAATTAAATTGGCGTTGGAAGAATGGCGTCATCTCTTGGAGGGTTCCCCTCACTCCATTACGATCTTTACTGATCACTAGAATCTACAATACCTACAGAATGCTAAACGTCTGAACCCCAGACAGGCCAGGTGGAGTCTCTTCTTTTCTCGTTTTAAATTCACGATTATGTACAAACCTGGTTCCTGCAATGGTCGGGCTGATGCGCTCTCTAGGTCATTGGACACTTTTGACGGGGAGTCCACCCCTGATCCTGAGCCGATCATTCCAACCTCATGTATTGTTGCCCATTCTACCACCCTGGAATCAAAAATTCCTCCTGTTCCCATGGAGCTAAGAGCTAAGATCCTTCGTTGGGGACATGATTCCAAGGTGGCAGGTCATGCTCGGTTCCTCCGATCCTTCCTGCTCATCAGTCGCCTCTACTGGTGGCCTAACCTCCGCTCAATGTTAAAGAGTATGTTAAGGCTTGTCATGTCTGTGCTCAGTCTAAATCTTCCACACTAGCCCCTGCTGGTCTTCTCATGCCCTTGCCCATTCCTAAGGAGCCCTGGTCTCACATCGCCATGGATTTTATCACCGATCTTCCACTGTCAGAGAATAGTACAGCCATTTGGGTGGTAATCGATCGGTTCTCCAAGACGGCTCATTTTGTTCCTCTTCCTGGTCTCCCTTCTGCCTCTGCCTTGGTTCCCATCTTCGTACGAGAGATTTTCCGCCTTCATGGTGTTCCTTCCCATGTAGTTTCGGACAGGGGTGTTCAGTTTACGTCCTGTTTTTGGAGAGCCTTTTGTAAATCGATCAACATTACCTTGGATTTTACCTCTTCTTACCATCCACAATCCAATGGCCAGACTGAGAGGGTTAATCAGGAGTTTGAGGTCTTTCTCCGTACCTTGGTCTCGGCTCATCACGATGATTGGGCATCACTACTTCCGTGGGCAGAGTTCTCCCACAATAATTATGTCAACGTCAGTTCTCAGAAAACACCCTTTATCACTGTTTATGGAAGACATCCTCAACTCCCTCTTCCTATGACCTGTTCTTCCGACATTCCAGCCTTGGCTACTGTTCAGGAATCATTCAATTCCATGTGGGCTGACGTTCATGATTCCTTCCAGAAAGCTGCCAACAAATTCAAGAGTTTTGCTGACCGTCGCAGGCGTAAGCCGCCTTCTCTTCAGCCAGGAGACAAAGTCTGGCTCTCCACCAGGAACATCAAACTCCGGGTTCCTTCTCTCAAATTTGCCCCAAGATTCATTGGTCCGTACACCATAACTTCTAAACTGAATCCGGTTTGTTTCAAGCTCTAGATTCCCAAAAGCCTCAAAATCTCTAACTCCTTCCATGTTGCCCTTCTGAAGCCTTTAGTCCTCAATAAGTTCTCTTGTCCTCTCTCTACCGCAGTGCCGGTCTCTGACGATAATCAGGAGTACGAGGTTAGCCAAATTTTGGATTCCCGACTCTGTAGAGGCATTCTCCAGTACCTCATGCATTGGAAGGGGTTTGGTTCTGAGGAGAGGTCGTGGATCAAGGCTTCTGAGGTCTTTGCACCTCATCTGTTGAGGACGTTTCATTTGAAGTTCCCCTCTAAACCTGGTCCCAGGCGGGGAAGGGGGAGGCCTCGTAAGAGGGGGGGTACTGTCATGGTTATGCAATAGAGTCTGTTTGTCAGCCTACCTGTTTCCATGTGTTCATCTCCAAAGACCAGCTGTCTCTCACCTGACTGCTTTTATTAACTCTCCTCTAGCATGGCTCCACCCCAGCTCCTATCAGAGAACTCTATATTAACCTCGGCACTGCAGGTCAGCCCTGCTGATCAACCTTTGTGTGTTTGGCTTCCTGTTCCTGCCTGCCGTGCGCTCTACATTTATCTCTGTTACCGACCTTGGCGTGTTCTATACTATTCCTGTCTGCTCATGACCCTGACCTTTTGGCGTGTCCCCGACTATCCTTGTTTGCCTGTGACCCTGAACCTTGGCGTGTACCCTGTTGTCCTTGTCTGCTTGTGGCCCTGACCTTGGCTTATCCCTTTACTATCCTTATCCTTCTGTTGCCTACTGTGGGTGTGAGCTGGGGGACCCTGGGGGTCGCGACCTGGAGCCAGTTGCAGCCCAGTCCATCCTCACCTCTAGAGGCTCTGGTGAGCACCTGCTGGCTCTTAGACTCCGCGCCCCAGGGAATCCTACGCTCTAACCCCGGTGGGATCCGTGTTGGTGTTCCAGCGACCCTGCCTTCCTTATACCCGGACTCCCATCCCCAGCAGTCAGCCGTAAGCTCCACTGCCTTGCGGTGCACTCCTGATCCCAACGGTGTGCATCTGTCACCTAGCCTCAAGGTGACCTGACAACTGTCCATAGCCACTACGATTGGTCTACCGGGAGGATGGTCTAAACTTTTATGAACTTTGGGGAGATGGTAGAAGTAGGGGATTTGGTAGAAGTCTCGAAGAAGAAAAGACTTCTCTAATTTATTGAGAATATTATTATGGAAGGCTGTGGACACCAAGGTATGTACCTCTTTGGCAAATTCAGAAGTTGGATCTTTCTTGATTGGCTGGTATGTAGTGGCATCAGATAGCAATCTTCTTGCCTCTTCCATATAGTCACTGTTATCTTGTACGACAATTCCCCCACCCTTGTCTGCTGATTTGATAACTAAATCGTCGACTTCCATCAAGGATTTAAGGGCTCTGGTCTCTAAAATCCTCTGGTTGTTCGTTTTGATGGTACTGGAGGACTGACAAAGCTTTTGAAAGTCTGAGAACACGAATCTATAAAAGCTCTCTATATATGGGCCTTTGGCTTGTGACGGATAAAAAACCGACTTGGGCTTAAAGGGGGTGTGTATGACTGGGAGGGAGATAGCAGTGTGTTGAGTAAGAAGATAGGCAAACTCAGCATCAAACAGTGAGTTATCAATATCTCCGACAGAACTGGTGTCAAAGGAAAATGTGTCTGATGAAATGGCAGGAGATGATATGGGAGAAGTTGCATTGACCTGGATGTTCTTTTGTTCTTTAATATAATAGTAACGCTTCAAAGTAAGGTTCCGCACATATCTGTTCAGATCCTTAAAAAGAAAAAATGGGTTGGGTTTATTGTCAGGTGCAAAGTTAAGACCTCTACTTAAGAGTGAAATATCTGCATTTGACAGGTTGTGTGAAGATAAGTTAAAAATCTTTACTGTTTCCTTATTTTGGATGCGTTGAGATGATCTTTTATTTCATCCTCCCCTACAGCCTCTCCGGTGAACTTTCTTTTCCTGGAGGCTGTTTGAGGAGGACTGGGCACTAAAAAAGGTAGAATGGGTGTATTTGTTAGTGTGAGGAGGATCATTGTCAGATGTAGATGCAATGATATCTGCGCCCACAAAGGGGGTTACTGTAGTATCCAAATCAGAGATAGTAGATCTCTTGGAAACTATGTTACCAAAAGTGGTCTGGCTGGGAATGGGAGGTAATACTGGCGGTCCATGGCCAGAAGGAATAGCAGAAGAGGTAATGGGTATGGTCAAACTGTCAGGAGGTTTAGTGGTGGGTGGTCTATTATAAAATTGGTTTAAGGCAAGAAGAAGACTGGAAATACTGTAAGGATTTTTTGGTCCGTGGTTCTTAGTGTGATTATTACTGCTTGGGCGTTTTACTATATGCAGTGAAGAGTCAGAACTGCGAGGAGCTCTAGTAGGCTTCCGGTGATAGGATCGAGTCGGGGGACTCACTAAAATGCTCATGAGGGGACATGGGGATTGGTATTGTGACATGGACACGAGGGTGGGTCAGGGTGGATATGGAGAGGAGGAACTCTCTGACCCGGAGTGGCCGGAAGTTCATTAAGAGGATAATGTCTCTCCCTTGTTCCAGGAGAATACTCTATCGTTGTTGAAATCATCTAGGTCACGTCTGAACTTTCCCAACTTCATATGTAACAGGGAATCCTCATCGGCTTTAGTATTTTTCTTTAGTGTGTCGAACCATGAAAGGGGAATGGTCATGTGTAAACTGGAAATATTTGAAATCAGTGTACAGACATCTTGTTTAAGTTTATTAAATCTGGATGTTCTGTGGGAAATGAGGATGCTCATTCATTTGGAAGTACAAAAAAGCCGAAATATCAGCCCACTCCCGTGTATTATCAGTATCAAGGAAAGGGCACACTTTCATGACCCTTAGACCTGCTGCCAGCCATCCAGCTGTTCCAAACCTCGTTCTGAGGCCGCTCTTCCAGAGCCGGCGTTTACATCATTCGGAAGATCCCCGGCCATCGTACACAGCACGGATCTTGTCACAGGATGTGGGAACATCATCTCGACTACCTGATACCATGCTTTTTATTCTTACACTACATGTGAGTTGATCTTACGTTGTCCATTAAATTGATTTTAAAAAACGACTGCACCCAGAGGCGCCTCTCCACTTGTGCTTTTTTTCAGCTCTTAGGAATATGGTTTATTCCCCAATTTGATGACAGCCTTGTCTGCCTCCTTTGGACATTTTTTTCCCCCTCCCAATACCACTGCATAGCTGATTTGCCTGTGTATGCCACATGGACTATATTGTCAACATCCATTGCTAGCAGATTTATATTGTGACTTTTATGATTTCTGTTTTGATGCGCCTATACTTGTGTTCATTTTTGCAAGGCACTGTATCACTTACAGAGACTTCGTGGAATATACTACAATTCCTTCTCTGCAAACATATTTTATGCCATGTGAAATCTATAATTGGAGCTTGGGAGTTGGGTTCGACACAGGGGCAGGTTCAGCAAACATGTTAAAAAATCTGCACATTACAAATTGTCAATGGGAGGCAAACCTTAAAATTTCTCTCCATTTTCTTATAGGCATAGAGATGGTCAAACAGAGGGCATAGGGAGCTGGGCACTAGACATGTGCAATATGCTTCGTAACGATTCGAAATGCGGCCGAATCTTGCATCTTTCGGACATTCGGATGCATCCGAATGTCTGAATAAATGAATAATGAATTTCAACTAATATGAAAGAAATTATAGCGAATATAACAAATGAATTCGACATGATTTGGTAATTCCTTAAAGATCTAATGAAACAAAAGGTCAACTCAAAGTAAATCTCTCAGTCCAATCAGCTGAATAATTTTGTGCTGGAGGTTGGATTACTGGCAAAGTGCATGACATCTGTAGGACTTAAGCCCAGTCTACTGGCGATCTATTACCCCAATTCTCCCCCCCCCTTTTACCTTATAAATTACACGACCCAGTTCTTGGAGTAAATGGCCTTTATGGCCTATTTATTAACAACTATAAATTTACATAAATAACAATAAATAACCATAAAATTTTAATAAACTTTTTTAAGGGGTAATAAAAGAAAAAACAACCCTACCCTTGGTCACTGTAAACAACCTCTTGTTACCTTTTTGGCCTCCAGTCGGCAACCCCCTGACTTGGAGACATTACCCAAACCTTCCCAGTGAACTAACCTTTAACCCCTTCCAGGTTACCCCATCGTAACTTAAAAACCTGAAATCAACCCCCATCCTTCCATGGATGGGTACAAATAACCCCCATCAAATGAATGGGTACCATAAACAACTCCCATCCCATGGATGGGTACAACATGTTTCATACATGTAACCATTGTCGCTCAAATTCCAGCGACCCCAACACAGCCAAATCTACCCAACAACCCTATCACCCCCTATGTATCCAATAGGGCGGGAGGGTGGGAATCTCTTCCTCCTCCGTTCTGTGACTGACATCACTTCCCCCTTTCTCCTACTTTTTCCTACATCGTGGCTCCCCTCCCCTTTTCTAAAGGGGGAAACAACCTTAAATCGGCAACTGTGCTGTCCAGCACTGTCATGTCGTCCCTGCACCTATTAGCCTTGCTGTATGGCTCCGGGGCTCTCTTTTCTGAGAACTGAGTAAGAAGGGTGTTGTATTGTATTTGAGCAGAGGAGAAGAGATATTGTCATTGTGTGTGTTAATAGATTCAATAAACAAAACGACTTTCCAAACTACGAATCATTATCACGAATCAATATACATACATAAATATAGAATTTCAACTAATATGAAAGAAATTATAGCGGATATAACGAATGAATTCAACATGATTCGGTAGTTCGTTAAAGATCTAATGAAGCAAAAGGTCAACTCAAAATAAATCTTACAGTCCAATCAGCTGATTAATTTTGTGCTGGAGGTTGAATTACTGGCAAATGCATTCCTGAGAACTAAGTGAGAAGGGTGTTGTATTGTAGTTGAGCAGAGGAGAAGAGATATTGTCATTGTGTGTGTTAATAGATTCAATAAACAAACGACTTTCCAAACTACAAATCATTATCACGAATATATATACATACATAAATATCGAATTTCAACTAATAAGAAAGAAATTATAGCGGATATAACAAATGAATTTGACATGATTCGAGATGCAGTATAACGAATATCGACACTCTACAGAAATAACGAATTATCCAAAACGAATTACCGTAAAATAACGAATATAATAATTTTCCGTTGTGCACAAGTCTACTGGGCACTGGCGGGGGGGACATATACCAATGCAAAAAAAAGAAACAACAACCTTTTAGCATGGAGCAGTTCTTTTAATAGGGTTTAAAAGACATTTTCAAAATTGCTTGTGGAAACCAATACAAAGACAAGAGTGCTGTTCAGAGCTCCAATGTTTTCAATCTGTTATCCCACACATGCTGACAGGTGCAACTCCAACGGGGCCCATCCCACCCAAATGAATAAACAACAAGCAGAAGATAGGAGTGCACACTGAAGCCACCCAATTCTAAGACTTCAAAACAGGCTTCAACTTTTCCTCTTCCCAGACCATGCCAGGTTACCTCTACAGCTAAGCCCAGGAGCGGGTAAAACCTGTTAGAGGGGTCTGGTCTGGAAGGAAGAAAAGCTGAATCCTGTTTTGAAGTCTTAGAATTGGGTGGCTTTGGTGTGTGCTCCTATCTTCTGCTTGTTTACCGAATTGCTTAATATTTTTGAATAACATGCTTGAAGATGCTTTAAAGCTACATGTGAAGTGGCACACACCTGTAGGATGTATGAAAGCAAAAGTGATAATTACAAAGAAAAAAAAAACATTTTTTGCTAAATGGCATATTGGGGTTGATTTACTAAAGGCAAATAGACTGTAAACTTTGCAAAGTGCAGCTGCACTCTGCAAGTGCAGTTGCTAGAAAGCTTAGTAAATGAGACAAAGCTTCACTTTAAAAAGAATAGACATTTACATGCAAGGAAAAAAAACAAACAAAAAAAAACAGAATTTCTGCTTGCACATGATTGGATAATGGAAGTCAGCAGAGCTTCCCCTCATTTACTAAGATCTGGAGCACATGCACTTGCAGAGTGAAGTGCACAGTCTATTTTCCTTTAGTAAATCAACCCCACTGCATCTATGGCAGCATAGTTTTGTGTCATAAAAATGGCATCTAGCCCCTCCAAATCAAACTGGCATATGGAGCTGGGCACTGCCCTGAGGGACATATACCAATGTAAAAAAAAACAACATTATACTATTCCACAGGAAACACTTCTTTTATAAAGGCTGACAGGACAACTTTAAAACATTAAAAATACACACTTCCTTTAAAGTGGATGTAAACCTGATTCATGAAATTTGCAGTGTTTTGTTATCTCTCTTCAAAACACCATGTCCCGTAATATCCTGCTCCGTTCTTCTGTTTTCAGACTGATAACTTCTGACAAGTTCTCTGTCACATATGATAAAAACAGCTGGAGTTTTGTGTTGGGGAGGATGCTATAAATAGATTAGCAGAGCCCTAAACTATTCAACAAACACAGCTGAAAGTCCCTACCTATGAGGAGAGGGGGTGTGCGCATTACCTCCAATCAGCTGTCTTGGCTGTATACCCAGGCTTCACTGCAGTGCTAACTAGGAAGAGAAAATCTCCTAACATGATCTGAACTTTCTAAAGAATATATAAAGCTGAAGACAGCAGATATACACGTTAAACTTATGTAGGGAGATTTGTTTTATCTCTGTGTATCATCTGAGGCTGTTCACTTCACTGGGTATATGTGAGGGTTTATATCCACTTTTAAACACTTATGTCCTCTGAGTTTTTTTTGTCAGTGTCTCTGTTCTACTTAATATATCTTTATATTTAGAATGTGTAGTCTACTCTCATGTATTATAGATGTCTTTTTTAAACGGGGCTTTAGCTTGGAAGCAGATTTGGATATGTATATATTTTTTTACTTTCTTGGTTTTCCTATAATTGTTTCCAATGCAAAAAAAATAAAAAAAATTCTATCACATTAATGCTACTTTTATGTAATTTTATGTAACATAGCGGAATTCTAAAACTTAAAGTGAACACATGTGTTTTAATTTAGAGCTTTATTCCCCTTCCAAAACAACACTGCAGTGCACATAGCAGAACAAAAACAGTTTGTGTAAATTGGTAGATAAAAAGCCTCTATACTCGGAATAAGTACCATGATGTCACTTGTGACATCACATTCTTTACATATAAACATGATGTGGAAGTATTGTTTTCACAGTGGTCATTTTCCAGACTAATATACGAGTGGTTGTAAAATATATGACATGGGCCTAAATATAATCCCTGGGAAACATGTACCAAAACAAAAAAAAAAATATTTTGTTTGAAGGGAGTCATAATTTTTTTAATACTTAAAGGGCAACATTAAACAAAATTCCTTCAAAGACACACTTACTGCAGCAAAACTTATGTTAATAATAAATAGAAATGCGTAATAAATTAATAAATAAGTAAAAAGAAAATAATCAAAAAAATTACAGCTTCAAACAATTCGCCAGGCCTTCTACTATATTCCTCAGACTGTCTACTTTCCAAAAAAGGGTCATTTGGAGATATTCATACTATCCTAGCATTTCTTGGCCCCAAGGTGAGGCTATCGGTACATCAGGATTGATCGATTTTCAGATAGATATACCCAGTAGTGTATTTAGGTTTTGTGCTGCCCTAGGCCTGACTAAACTCATGCACCCCCTAATTTAAATATGACCCACCCTTTCTGTAAAGGCCACACCTCTTGCTGTTTAAGACCCACCCTGAAATTTTCGAGTGGGGACACCAGTTCTGGGGGCCTGGGGGGGGCAATGGATTCCCCTAATTTGCATAGATTTCCTCTCACTTCCTGTTTGGCTATGGGGCAGGAAGTGATGGAAATCTCTGCAATGGGACAGGGACGGTAAAAAATAAACTGACAGGGGCTATGACCCTCCCTTATTCTATCCAAAATGAATAAAAAGTGTTGCCTATAGTTCCACTTTAAGCACACATTTCTGATAATTTTATGGAGAGGACTAAGAAGATATAACCATGCCAATGGTGCAGCAGAAAACATATAGCACAGTGAGGAAGGTTTGTGGTCCAGGATGATAGCACAGTCAAAATTAGAAGGGGCGACCCCCCACAGTTGTGGAATGCTGGCCGCCCGCATACCGGAAGCAGTGCGACCGCTTTATGGGGCTGCTAGACTAATTTGCCTCTCAGTCCAGTCTGCCCCATAAGACTGGCGCTACACTAACATTAAAAATTGTAGAATCAACCTGCGCTAGTGAGCATCTAAACGAACAGGTGCAGCTGCAAATAAAACTCCAAATATCTATAGAGTGACAAACGTAAAAATAAACTTAATTGCGCTAGCAATAAAATGAAAACCAAAAAGTGCTAAGACAACACCATACATGTGATGACAGTGAGTGTGTAAACATCTTATCTCAAAATATGAACGAATTAAAAGTCCATAATCATAAGCAACAAAAAAACATCCGTGATCAGTCCATAATAATATGAATCTCATTAAGGCAAGTTAAAGAAAAGTCCGCTCCATATGTTTCATCACCAACACGCCAGGGATATGGTAGGCCAAAATACTTCTGTTCAGGTATACAGTGACAACGATGAGAGAAGTAATAGATGTGCGCTTACCCCCAGTGTTGGACCTCCCCTGTGGCAAGGTCATACGAACTTGCAGATTTCACCCTCTGCAGGGATAAGTTGTTGATCTCCTGGTCCTGGCAGCATGTAACGCCGACTTCCGTGTGGCCGGGACGAACCAACTCTCCAAACCTCGGAGGGGGGACAGATGTGTAGGACCCCTATTACGGGGGTCTTCAGGGCTCAGGTATGCCGGATCTTGTAGGCAGGAACAGCAGATATGGATTTTATATACAGACTTCAATCCACCTTGGACCCTTCCCGAGCGCTGTGGTGACAGTATAATGAACTGTGCGTGTTTAGCAGTAAAATCAAGCGCTTGTATAAAAGAAGACAGTGGTCTCAGCATATCCTTCCGACGCGTTTCGACTTAGAAGTCATCATCTGGGGTCAATGATGACTTCTAAGTCGAAACGCGTCGGAAGGATATGCTGAGACCACTGTCTTCTTTTATACAAGCGCTTGATTTTACTGCTAAACACGCACAGTTCATTATACTGTCACCACAGCGCTCGGGAAGGGTCCAAGGTGGATTGAAGTCTGTATATAAAATCCATATCTGCTGTTCCTGCCTACAAGATCCGGCATACCTGAGCCCTGAAGACCCCCGTAATAGGGGTCCTACACATCTGTCCCCCCTCCGAGGTTTGGAGAGTTGGTTCGTCCCGGCCACACGGAAGTCGGCGTTACATGCTGCCAGGACCAGGAGATCAACAACTTATCCCTGCAGAGGGTGAAATCTGCAAGTTCGTATGACCTTGCCACAGGGGAGGTCCAACACTGGGGGTAAGCGCACATCTATTACTTCTCTCATCGTTGTCACTGTATACCTGAACAGAAGTATTTTGGCCTACCATATCCCTGGCGTGTTGGTGATGAAACATATGGAGCGGACTTTTCTTTAACTTGCCTTAATGAGATTCATATTATTATGGACTGATCACGGATGTTTTTTTGTTGCTTATGATTATGGACTTTTAATTCGTTCATATTTTGAGATAAGATGTTTACACACTCACTGTCATCACATGTATGGTGTTGTCTTAGCACTTTTTGGTTTTCATTTTATTGCTAGCGCAATTAAGTTTATTGCTACACTAACATTGTAGCACAAGCCGTGGTGACTCTTTCCGTGCTGCCCCCTGAAAAGTGCTGCCCTAGGCCTGGGCCCTGTCGGCCTAGGCCAGGATACAGCGTTGGATATACCGTAGTTTGTGGACTCTATAACTTTCCTACAGACTAACTAATATACACTGATTTGGGTTATTTTTACAAAAAAAATGTAGCAGAACACATTTTTGCCTAAATGTATGAAGAAAGATTATTTATTTGCAAAATTTTATAACAGAATGAAGAAAAATGTGTTAATTTGTAAAATGTTCTATTTTTTATGTTCTATTTATTATTTAGCAAATAATATAAAAAAAGACATGAAAAAGTGCTGATTAAATACCACTAAAAGAAAACTCTATTTGTGTGAAAAATGTTAAAAATTGCATATGGATACAGTGTTGCGTGTAAGCAGAATGGTCATTCAAAGTGTGACAGCACTGAAAATTGGCCTGGGCAGGGAGGGGGTGAAAGTGCCCGATATTGAAGTGGTTAAATTGCTGGTAAATTATGGCTCCCGGCTGCTGCATTCTGTTTGTAAACAAAGTGGCTAGGGATTTCCTTTATCTATACCAGACCTGTATCCTAGATGAGGGCCTGGTGCAGAGGTTAAGAGAGCCTCCACAAAAATGCATGGATTTTACGGGGAAGCCCCCACACAAAAAAAACAAAAAAATGGGGTTGCCCCCAAATCCATACTAGACACTCATCCAAGCATGTAGCCTGACTGGCCAGCAGAGGGTTGTGGGTGTCTGCAGGCAAGGGGCTTATTGGAATCTGGAAGAGCCCACTTTAAAAATAAAGGGGCACCCAGATACTGTTCCCCCTCCATGTGAACGAGTAAGGGGCACATAGTACCCCCTACTCATTCCCATAAAAAAAATGAAAAGTAACTAAATGCATTTACACAGCTTTTGACAAGTCATTATATATATATATATATATATATATATATATATATATATATATATATATATATATATATATATATATATATATATATATATATATATATATATATATATATATATATATACACAGTATATATCAAACCTTTAGCCTTTAGTCTAGTATAGATTTTAAGGGAGAATCCAATCTAAAAAAATCCAATAAAATTGACCAATATTTAAAAAAAATCATATTCAACTATAATCTTCTGCATGTAAAACTTTTTTTGACAAGGAAAGTGATAGAACCTTTGTCAGGTTTCTATTGCCTTCTGTGACCCCTGCAGTTTCTTCTGCAGCCTGTGAGAAATTTTCTCTCACCATAAAATGGAAGGGATTATAAAAACATTCAGCTTATTATTGTTGTCTAGGTCTTCCTGTCTCATTGATGGTTGATAGCCTCTTTTCTGGTCTTGCTTTTACAGGCTTGCCTTTAAAGGAAGGAACTAAGGTAACATTTCCCCAACTGTGTCACAGACAGCAATACAAGTTAAATATTTACTTTCCCCAAGTCTATCAGAAAAACAAAAGGTGAGATGAGAAAAGATGAAAGAAGAGATAAAACTGAAAAAAACTACATACTTTAACCCCTTCCCCGCACCACCACCACCACAAAAAAAAATGAAAAAATCCATCCTGCATGGCACAACTGAAACAAAGTAAAAAATGATTAAAGAGTATTCTACATGCTCTAAATTATGTTAGATGTGATAAAATTGTTGAGTATAAAAGAAAATACAATTAACCATACTGAAGAATGAAGGAAATAATCCAAACAATTTAACTAGCAGAAGTATTTTTTTATATACTTTCTATCACAGGCCCTAAATAAAGACAAGAAAATAACTGATGTGATCAAAGGGCCACATAGTAAATGCCAAAGGGCTAAAGGTTTGGCTCCAGAGACCTAGACCAGACAATCTCAACAGTTTTACCTCGGTGAAACCCTTGGTAAAATATTTGAGATCTCAGGGAATAGTTGAAATCATTTTCAGATCTACAGCTCATGGAACATTAGTTTGTTGATCAGCAAGCTGTTGTATATTGTATTTGAGCTGCAATAAAGTTTATACACATACAGTATATGCATGGCAGCCCATATATACAATCATGGTTATCTTGATCTTTGCCATCTGAGAGCATTGCGACAGTTACAGGTGCTCATTGCCTAATCAAGAAGGAATGGTTTTAGTACATTGTTCAAAAGCAAGTTGATAAACATGGAATCCTGTTTTAAGCAACTTCATAAAAGGCCTGGTGTCCAAATTTGCTAGGCAATCATCGCCAGTTACATTTTCACATATAACTGTTGCACTGCTGTCAGATGGCAAAGATCAAGATAACCATAAATGTATATATTGGCTAAACTTTATACACATTGATTTACTAAAACTGGAGAGTGCAAAATCTGGTGCAGCTCTGCATAGAAACCAATCAGCTTCCAGGTTTTATTGCCAAAGCTTAATTGAACAAGTTGAAGTTAGAAGCTGATCATGCACAGCTGCACCAGATTATGCACTGTCCAACTTTAGTAAATTAACCCTACAGTATACTGTAAACATGGCAGCCCATATATACACAGTTATGGTTATCTTGTTCTTTGCCATTTGAAAGCAATACATACAGTATACATTACAGTACACCGTACAGTGTACAGTAGCAGTAATCCTTGCTGCTTCGTCCCACACTGCTTGCTGTGTATGTCGCTCCTCTCATTCCACGCAACTCTCTTCAGTGACATCAGGAACCGGAAATATAGGGGAAGCATTAGGAATTAACATGTCCTGGTGGTACTCCCTGTCAGAATGTAATTGAAAATGTCGTAGGGTGGATATACATCTATCACAAGGTGAATCACACACACCACAACCTCTGGGGACTTCTCTGGTTCCTCAGAACCCCAGCTGAGAAACTTCATCTAGATAATAAGAGTATTAGAAGTTATATTGTTTGTACTCCACCCAAATCCTATGCATTTAACATGTACGCATTTAAAAGCAGATATATCTTTTCAGTCAGTAGTAACACAAAAGCTACTAGAATACATCTCAGAGTTTAAAACAAATCTGTGCTTTGTCTGTGCAGGGAAAAGTAGTTGGTTACCTTTATTAATAGTCTCCCTAGAAACTCCATACACTGATCTTCCCTTCATGCTCATACAACTCCAACCAACCTTCAGGTTTGTAGTACTTTCAGGTACGAGTCTTCCACCGCTTCCTTCCATATGACAACACCGGTGCTTCGTCGTTGGTTTCCTCAGGCACCCATCACTGTCACATTGGGTTGAGCAGGAGTGCTCAGTCATAATACAATTTACAAAAATTGTAATTTAGTTCAATTTACAAAAAGCTTTCTATCCTAAATGGGGCAGCAGAGGAGAGAAGAAAAAGTTAGGATGTTTGGTGGGTGGGACCTACAGTGCCTTGAAAAAGGATTCATATCCATTTAAATTTTCCACATTTTGTCATGTTACAAGCAAAAACGTAAATGTATTTTACTGGGATTTTATGTGATAGACCAACACAAAGTGGCACATAATTGTGAAGTTGAAGGAACGTGATAAATTGTGGCGTGCATTTGTATTCAGACTCCTTTACTGTGATACCCCTAACTAAAATCTGGTGGAACCAATTGCTTTTAGAAGTCACCTAATTAGTAAATAGAGTCCACCTGTGTGTAATTTAATCTCAGTATGAATACAGCTGTTCTGTGAAGCCCTCAGAGAACCTTAGTGAGCAAATAGCATCATGAAGGCCAAGGAACACACCAGACAGGTCAGGGATAAAGTTGTGAAGTTTAAAGCAGGGTTAGGTTATAAAAAAATATCCCAAGCTTTGAACATCTCACAGAGCACTGTTCAATCCATCATCTGAAAATGGAAAGAGTATGGCACAACTGCAAACCTACCAAGACATGGCATTCCACCTAAACTGACAGGCCAGGCAAGGAGAGCATTAATCAGAGAAGCAGCCAAGAGGCCTATGGTAACTCTGGAAGAGCTGCAGAGATCCATAGATCAGGTGGGAGAATCTGTCCACAGGACAACTATTAGTCGTGCACTCCACAAATCTGGCCTTTATGGAAGAGGGGCAAGAAGAAAGCCATTGTTGAAAGAAAGCTATAAGAAGTCCAGTTTGCAGTTTGCGAGAAGCCATGTGGGGGACACAGCAAACACGTGGCAGAAGGTGCTCTGGTCATATGAGACCAATATTGAACTTTTTGGCCTAAAAGCAAAATGCTATGTGTGGCGGAAAACTAATGCCCTGTACACACGGTCGGACATTGATCGGACATTCCGACAACAAAATCCATGGATTTTTTCTGACGGATGTTGGCTCAAACTTGTTTTGCATACACACGGTCGCACAAAGTTGTCGGAATTTCCGAACGCCGGGAACGCGGTGACGTACACCATGTACGAAGAGACTATAAAAGGGCAGTTCAATACCAAGCGTGGCACCCTTTGGGCTCCTTTTGCTAATCTCGTGTTAGTAAAAGTTTGGTGAGAGATGATTCGCGCTTTTTCAGACTCGTGGTTTTCAGAACGTATTTCTGCTGTTCAGTTTGTGCTTGTGGGTTTGTATCTGGTCTTCAGTGCGTGCAATGAATTCCCATTGACTTGTCATTGTGTTCTTGTCCGTTCGTTACTGATTTTCAGGTCACTCTTCACAGGCTTTGCTGTTCTTCAGTGCGTTCTGTTACTTCGTTCTGACCAGCCGACCGTTTTCTAGCCATGTTGCGTGTACGTACTCATCGTAGAGTTCGTGCTGTGCGGGGGCTTGGTGTTGGAGTCCTTATTTTGACACAAGCCCAGTCCATGAACAGGACGAGGAGGAGTTCATGGACCAAGAATTGGTTGCTCCAGCGTGACCAATTCTGTCACATGCCTTTGCTCCGTGAGATCCGTGAGAATAATCCTGACGATTTCAGGAACTTTCTCAGGATGATGGACCCCGTTTTTCACCATTTGTTAGCTTTGCTGACCCCTTATATCAGCAGGCGGGATACCTGCATGAGGCAAACCATCACTCCGGAGCAGAGGCTAGTCACCACCCTGCGGTACTTGGCGACAGGGAGAAGCCTGCATTACCTCAAGTTTTCGACAGGCATCTCCCCCCAGGCTCTGGGGATCATTATCCCAGAGACCTGTTCTGCCATCATCCAGGTCCTGCAGAAGGACTATATTAAGGTAAGATTTTTATCCTTTTACATCACATTTTATTGTATTTAATGTTTGCTAATGTAATGTATTTCTTTCCTTTTTCCCTAATTACTATGATCGCAATATGCTGTGAATGCTCCCTTTGTCCTCATGCATGCTAGATTATTTAAAAAAAAAATTTTGTCCTTCATACATATTTGCCTTCACTAACCTCCCCAGCATGCTCTCCTGGGCCTATATCCACCTTGTCTACTCAATTAACAATGTATTTTGTCAGCTCCATAGTAGTGCTTTACCCTAAATTGTGTAAAATTGTGATTTGTGCTTTAAATTCTGCCAGAGTGCCAGAGGTTTTTTTGGGTCCCAAAATCATTTGGAACCCTCCCTCCCCCCCAACTGCTAACTTAGCTGATATCAATCCTCTATCTGCTGACTTTGCCACACCCATACACACTATACCCACCTCTTTTGTGGTCAGATTTATGGATGAATTCACCAAAGCATGTAGTGCAAGGGCCTGCCTGAATACTTTCAAATTGTACTGTTTAAAGTTTTTGTATACTATTTTTATCTTGATAGGTAATATCAGAATGTAAAAATGTGCTAAAATGTGTACAGTGTGCATTTATATCTTTGTATTATGACACTTCTTACCTGTCCAGTGGGCTGCCAATAGTGTAAAGTAAGGAGGGGTTGGCCAAAGTAATACACATTATTTAGGCATTCATCTCTCAATGAAGTGAAGAGGGTTACCTGTCCAAAACATCCCTCCTAAAATTTTTAAAATGGCCCATGAGAGGGTGGGGGGAGGAATCTGATAGGGGGACCTTATACCTTTGTTTTTAAATACTCCCTAAAATAAATGTTATACTGATGTTGGCCAAGAATGTTTGTGTCTAATCTGCTTTCAATGTTTATGTGCAAAATGATTAATTTATTTTTCTTGTTTGACTCCACAGTTTCCTTCCAACCCACAGGATTGGCAGACTGTGGCCTCCCACTTTGCCCAACAGTGGGACTTTCCTAACTGCGTCGGGGCAATTGATGGGAAACACGTCCACATCGTCCCACCACCCAACTCGGGGTCATACTATTACAACTACAAGGGGTTCAATAGAATTGTGATGTTGGAGGTGGTGTTGGCTACTTACGAGTTCCTGTATGTGGACGTGGGGAAGAATGGCCGGATGTCAGATGGTGGAGTCATTGCCCACACAGAGTTCTACAGGCATCTCCAGAATGGCAGCTTGGGCTTGCCACCTCCAGAAGACAATGCGGAAGGACTCCCATTCATCTTTTTTGCGGATGAAGCGTTTGCGCTGGGGGACCATCTTTTGCGGCCATTCCCTATGAGGACCCTCACCCCGGACCAGAGGGTTTTTAATTACCGGCTGGCCAGAGCCAGAAGAGTGGTGGAGAACACGTTTGGAATAATGGCCAGCCGGTTCCACCCATTTCTTACACCCATACACATGGCGGAATATAAACTCAATCACATTATCCTGGCTTGCTGTGTTCTCCACAACTTTTTAAGGAGAAATTCTTGGAACTATGCTGGCTCAGTTGGGCCTGAGGCCGGAATTCATATTAATGAACTAACCCTGACGGCGCTTGAAGCTGGCCGTCCTCGCTTGCCCCCCCAGAGTGCCTGCGAGGTCCGTCTAAGATACATGGAATACTTTGCGGGTAGGGGGGCCACCGATATGCCAGACAATGTCTGAGACATTTTTTAAATAAAAATATATTTTAAACTGAACAAATATTTGCTTAGATTTACTGCTTGTCTTTCTTTTATCTGACCATGACTGAAATTTGGGCAGTCCTGAAAATGGCGTGATTGCGTGAAATTATAAAGCACTGTTGGGTGTTATTTACTAAAGGAAAATACACTTTGTACTACAAGTGCACTTGAGACTGCACTGAAACTGCATTTGTAGTGCAAAGTGGATTTGCCTTTAGTAAATAACCCCCATTGTCACTGAAAACACCAACTTTCATTAAAAAAATGATTTTGAGCATTGAAAGAAGAAGCCACACATTGTTGATTCTCAATCTTTTTAATCAAAGCACAATCACATGTGCATTTATAAAAGGTTTTTAGAACAAAACAACATGTTTGTTGTATAACAATTTTTTATTAAAAAGTAGAAATTGCTTTTTAAGGTAAAACAGGCATGTTTAAAACCAAAAAGAAATACACAACTCTGGAACTTACAAAGTTCAACTTTTATCGAAATTGAAGGCAATATCAGACATGAGTATTTATACACTGTGTTTGATATTGCGTTCAGCAGATGGGGTGATGTCACCCCTGGAAAAGCCAAATTTTGAAGATGAGCACAAATTGCCGAATGTCAACATGTGCTAGCTGCCATCATGGGGGATCAATGGACGTGTTTTATGGGTGCAACCCCTTCCTCTCAGCTACTTTATTATTGAGGAAGGGGTTGCACCCCCAAAACGCGTACATTGATCTCCCGTGATGGCAGATAGCACATGTTGACACACTGTGTGCATCTTCAAAATTTGACTTTTCTATAATATGTCACAAAATTGTCAGAAAAACAAAAACACAAAGCAGAAATAAGTTAGGGATTTCTAGGGGTTTTAAACTCTCCCTAAAACATCAATGATCTTCTTCATTTTGTTTTGAACATCATTGATGTTTTGCTTGATGTTTTTCAAATCCCTATTACACCCCATTATCTCCCCGATCAGGATCTGGGCACTTTCACTGGTGAAATGACCTTCTTCCACAGCATCACGATCATCTAAAGATATAAAAAAAAAAACATGTATTATAAATATGCAGGCATCCATCTCTTACCTGAGCCTGTGGTCGCAGACACTCACCTGTTGTGGTTCAATTTCCATCATGTCTCCCTCCTCCTCCTCTGCTTGAGTTTCCCCTTCTTCCTGAGGGGGGGTCTGTTGTCTCCTCTGATGAGTGGTGTCCTCTTAGTCTTTTCTCCCCTATGTAAAAAAAATAGGTATACTTAGCACACAGATATTTGATGGCAGAAATAGGAATATGAAACATTGCTTGGAAGTGGGGTACAATTGTCTCTTTTGACAGAGTTCCAAGATGAAGAAATATTTTTGTCCTTTGTCAAGCTTGAATACTTACCTGTTTTGTACAAGCTTCACAGATTGAGACACTCCTATAGTATACACTGGAGCACCTGTGTGGGCCCCCTAATAAAAAGGGTGTTCTTTTGTCCCACACTAGTGCTTCAGCATCCAGATGTGTAAACAGCTGCTGAGTGTCCTCTCCTTACACAGAATCTAGTTTGCACTTCATTCTAGTTACTAACCCATCTAAACACCAAAATTATTTTAAGAGAAGTAGGCCAGAAAAAATTTATTGAACTGCATCTGGACAAAACATGGTGTTTTATTGGCCGAACGAACAATGTTTCCTACGAACGAATAATGTGTCCATGAACATGAAAGTTGCCATTTTTAACTGTACAAAAGTAAAGGAAAGCACATGGAGCAGCACGAACGTTATACAAATAACGAATAGGAACAGAGCACAACTACTTACTTTTTTGCAGCCCTCTCCTGATCCTTCTATACTGATCGTGCTCCCTTAATTTGAGGTCTGACCACCGCTTCCTCAGTTGATCCTTGGATCGTCGTACCCCAAAATTTCTGTGCAGACTCTTCACAACTTTCGCCATGATCTTGGCCTTTCTGACATTGGGGTTGGGGTAAGGTCCATACTTCCCGTCATAGTCGGCCCTCTTCAGTATGTCCATTATCTCCACCATCTCCACAAAGAACATATTTGATGCCTTAAATCGTCTCCTCTGGGATCGTGATGTTTCTGGCTCTGGCCTTTCCTTCTCGTCCTCCTCCTCCTCGTTGCTGTAATTAGCACGCACCTGCTCTGTCTCCGCCATGTGCTCTCCCCCACTGCGCCGAACGAGAAGGGGCGGGGAATAGACTAGAAAGAATGTCAGGGGCCGGCAGAGTTTCACGCATGTGCAGTGTATATAAAGCATAACACGCGCGTGTCGTACGTACGATCTGTGAGCGGAGGAAGGAGTATAGGAAGCGCCGATCGTGATAACGAAGTTAACATTTAAAATTGGGCCTATACTGCTTATAGATTTAGGTCTATATTGGGACAAGATTAGGAGACTTTAGCCTGACATTAGGGTTTTTCTTGTGTTGTGTCTTGCAGAGAAAATGGATATATTGAATGATCAGGACTTTATCCCCATATTCATTAATATGTACAGGGAGCTGCCCTATCTGTGGCAGGTAAACCACCCACATTATTAGAATCAAACAAAGAGGAAGGCAGCGCTGGATAAATTGCTGGAATTTGTGAAGCCGGTGATCCCCACGGCAGACATCCCATATTTAAAGGCCCTAATTGGTGGCATGAAGAGCACTTATCTAAGGGAGCGCAAGAAGGTCCAGGATTCCCTGAGATCAGCAGCTGCAGATGCCATTTATGTCCCCAGGCTGTGGTACTATGACAGACTGCAGTTTCTGGCAGGTCAGACTGAACCCAGGCCAGCACTCTCCACTCTTCCTTCCCCGCCAGCTGAGGCTTCTAGACGTCCAACCTGGGCCTTCCAGACAGCAACATGTGGAGGAGCCCAGCTTGAGCCAGGTATAGCATTCTTCTAAATATTTCTGTTGGTCAAATTAATGATGTTAAATCTATGTTAGTTTGGATTCCTAATTTCTGATTGTGATTGATGAACCAAAAACTAAAACGATGTCCCTTTTTCATACACAGGAAAGTCTCAGCCAGGAGGTGGCCAGGCCCAGTAGCCTGCCCGATACCCAGGTCCCTCCCCTCTGCCTTCAACCAAAAAGTGGCAGGAAGAGGAGTAACCTGGAGGAGGCAGCAATTGGCCTATTTATGAAGGCTGCTGCGGCCCTCAGAACCCCCCACAGTGTTCAAGAGGACATTGCATACATAACAGCCTGCAAAATACTGGAAATGGAGGAGGGCCAATGCTTAATATGTGAGTATATCAGCTTCCAAGCACTAAATAAGGGGTTGAGGGGCCAACCCACAAGCCAAAGCCACGTTTGTGAGCTCAACCACGGTCCTCCTCCTCCTCCAGGTCCTCCTCCTCCTCCTCCTCCAGGTCCTCCTCCTCCTCCTGCCACACCTCCAACACCAGAGCCACAGCCTGGAAGGAAGCATCTAAGGAAGACCAGAGAGTGATCGCCTGGGTTCAGTCTGGTCTGACAAAAGATGCAGGCTCTTGTATGACCACAGCCTGGGGACATGTATGTCATCTGCTGCTGTTCATGATCTCTTGGACTTCTGGACCAGATTGTACTCCCTTATATATGGACTCCTCAGGCCACCAATTTTGCAGTAAAATAGTTGATGTGTGCCCTGGGGGCCAAAGTCTTCGCCAATTTCTGCAGTTTATACAGCGTTGCCTCCCTCTTTTTTATTTTTATATTATAAAGGACAGTTTGTTTGTGAGGAGGCAGGTACATTTCAAATATGTGAAATTAACAAGAGACACCAACATCAAGCAACCTCTTTCAGATTCAATAATACAAGATAATAATGGTGTTGTATTAACTTGACACACAAAACACACACAAAACTATTCTGGAGTAAAAAAAAAAAAAAATTACAAAAAATAACAGGAGATCAGGATTAAAAAAAAAAAAAAAAAAATTCTAAAAACATCCAAAAATGTATTTTTTTTCGGGAGATGTGACTAATTAAAATATTATATTCATGAAATCACAATAAATAATAAAGAAAGAAGTTTGTGAGAAGTCTGTGTGAATATGAGCAGGAAAACAACTTCATTCTTCTAGCATTATAAAGAAGAAGAGAGTGTGCTGCATTAAACAATTTAAAACATTGCAGCATGATGAAAGTGCTATATCCATTAGGAACGCTAATTTTACCAGACCGAGCAGTTCCGTCTCGTGCGTGGCACTTTGTGCGTCGGAATTGTCCCCACACGGTCAGAATTGACGCAAACGGATTTTGTTGTCGGAAAATTTTATAGCCTGCTCTCAAACTTTGTGTGTCGGACATTCCGATGGAAAAAGTCCGATGGGGCCCACACACGGTCGGAATTTCCGACAACAAGCTCCGATCGCACATTTTCCGTCAGAAAATCCGACCGTGTGTACAGGGCATAACACTGCACATCACCCTGAACCCACCATCCGCACCATGAAACATGGTGGTGGCAGCATCATGTTGTGGGGATGCTTTTCTTTAGCAGGGACAGGATAGCTCGTCAGAATTGATGAGAAGATGGATGGAGCCAAATACAGGGCAATTTTAGAATAAAACCTGTTAGAGTCTGCAAAAAACTTGAGACTTGGGTGGAGGTTCACCTTCCAAGCAGGACAATGACCCTAAACATACAGCCAGAGCTACAATGGAATGGTTTGGCTCGAAGCATATTCATGTGTTAGAATGGCCCAGTCTAAGTCCAGACCTAAATCCAATTGAGAATCTGTGGCAAGACTTGAAAATTGCCATTTACCGACGCTCTCCATCTAATCTGACAGAGCTTGAGCTATTTTGCAAAGAAGAATGGGCAAAAATGTCACTCTCTAGATGTGCAAAGCTGGTAGTGACATACCCAAAAAGACTTGCAGCTGTAATTGCAGCTGTAATTTCAGCGAAAGGTGTATTCAGCCCCCTAAGTCAGTAATTCTGACTCAAGGGGGCTGAATACAAAAGCACACCACACTTTTTAGCTATTTATTTGTAAAAAAAACCTTTGAAAACCATTTATCATTTTCCTTCCACTTCACAAATATGTGCCACTTTGTGTTGGTCTATCACATAAAATCCCAATAAAATACATTTACGTTTTTGGTTGTAACATGAAAAAAATGTGGAAAATTTCCAGGGGTATGAATACTTTATCACCATTGGACCAGGATGACAGGAGTTCTGCCTAGGGGCGGATCTCCTGTCAGCTGGTGCCGAATGGGAGGAGGGAGCCCAGGGTGTACATGATGCACACAGCTGTTTGCTGTTGCAATCAGCTGGCCTCACTTCTAGTGGGGATAAATAGCGGAGCTCATCCACTCTGATCCTGTGATCGGAGGAGGATGTTACACTCACGCTGGGCTCCTAGCTGTTAAGGTAAGTCATCTGTCGGATTGGGGGTACTGCGGGGAAGCTTTTTGCTCCTTTGACTTTTTGGGGAGCTCTCTACCCTTCTGATCATTTTCTCTTGTGTGGTGTGGTTGTATATACCACAACCCATGTACATATATCTTTTGCATTACGGGCCTTTTTAAACAATGATCCCCCGTTTCCTCCCAACACCAGATCCCTTTCATGATGTCTGCTTGACGGTCAGCGAGGTACCCTTCGTGCCCTCCTCCCCTCCCCCTACGGTATTTCCTGTAGGTGTTTTTTGCGGCTCCAGATCCCAGGTATGTTTCTTTTTGATCCTTAGCCTCTACACACAGATAGGTTTTTGTACCAGTCCTATGGGGGTGCTCACCCCCAACTCTTCACCACTCCTCATGATACTGTTTGCTTGGTCTTAGGTCCGAAGATTTCTGTGGACCCCAGCCCACGCACAGACGCTGCGCCCTAATTTGGACGTGGCATGTTTCAGCATCTAGGGATAGTGTGTCCTCTACATGAACCCCTTCTAATACTCCGTTCACTCTCAATTGGATTGGCTGGAGACACATACGGCCTGGGATACCACAGCAGAGCTGTTCTTTTGCTTTGAATCTCTTTGTAAACACTTGCATCGGGTAAGTGAGTCCATTCTCACATATGAGGTATGGGGGACATATTATGTCACATGTATATGGAATGCTAACTACTTTGTGTACTTTGCTTCTGTAATATCAAACAGATGACAAACCTCACTTGTCAAACCCTGACGAAGGACTTTCCGAAACGCGTCGGTTTAGTGAGACCCATCTCATCCCATGCTTATATGTTTGTCCATTGTGATTATTTTCTGTCCCCCACATGCTGTTTTTGATGCACTTGTATATATGTATATTTTTTTATGCTTGAATTGACTTTGTTTTTTGGTATTTTTGTACTATGTGTGTGTATTTTGGAATAAAATTTTCTTTTTTTATACATACTATGAACGCTTTTTTGGTAATGCCTTAAAAATCCCACCTGAGGGGAACCCATTGTTTGTTGTACTTTATTATGGGATGTGGCATACCTTCTCTGTTCGCTACTCCGGGTCAGACCCCTTCTTGCTGCATGAATACTTTATCAAGGCACTGTACATGCACCACCACAGGGTCACTTCTAAACAAACCTCACATTGAAGAAAAAAGAGCATATATTCTTACCTTTTTGAAGGTCCAAGTTTTCAAACTCTGCCACTGTTTTGTTCCTCAGCCACTGCAGATTTCCACACATTTGGGTGTGTAAATACTTACTCCTCTGCCACATACTGTGAGTCCTCTCAGTGGTTCATATGTCACTACAAGAAGTGTTAAAATACCTGAAGAGGCTGGGGAGGAGCAAAGTGGTGGTGTTTGAAGACACAGGCTGTGGGAGAATTGAGTATACATGCTCTTTTTTTACAGCATGGGCTTTGTTTCAGGCTCGGTTCACACTTATGCGAATTGGATGCCCCGCATCCAATTTGCATGACGAGAGAGTGAGACCGGCTTTTAATGGAGCCGGTTCACACACCTCTGGGGCGGCCACGGAGCGCACTGGAAAAGGGTCCTGTGTGTCTTCTGGTCTGTTTTAGCTGCGAACTCAGGCAAAAAATTTGGACCTGATTCCCACCTGAAACAGAGAACAGGGATGCACTGGACCCCCTGCTGTGAGCCGCAGCTAGTGTGAACCCAGCCCCTATGCTGACCATGTCACTTTAAATGGAGCATGTGCTTTTCCTGTGAATGGCAAAGCACCAATATCATTTGATTGCTGGCACATACAAGTTAGTGACCCTCTGGTGACAATGACACATTTTAGTGAAAAATGGCATTTATTTTCATGTTTATAATAATATTATGCAACTTCTAATTAGCATCTAGCCAAAACTGTCTTTTTTTCTTTATCAACAATTAAAAAAAATAAGTTTGGGCTGACATTATACTATAATTGAATGGCATTTTACAGTTATAAGTAGGAATGAGCCAAACACCTTGGTTCACAGCAGAACATGCAAAAAATTTGTTCAAACACGCAAACACGGTTAAAGCCTATGGGACACGAATGTGAAAAATCAAAAGTGCTAATTTTAAGGGTTAATATGCAAGTTATTGTCAAAAAAAGTGTTTGATTTTAATAATGCTTAAAGTGAAACAATAAAAGTGAAATATTCCTTTAAATTTCGGCATGGGATCCCCCCAGTTCATTACCAGACCCTTTGGGTCTGGTATGAATATTAAGGGGAACCCCAAACCAAAATTTCGGAATTCCCCATGGCTTTCCCGGGGCGTCAGAGGGGGGGCACCTGGCTACATCACCGTGTGGCCCCGCCCTCAGTTATATAAGAACTGCGAGGATGCGTCAGACGGTGGGAGCCTCCCATGGAGGACTGATTGGTGGTGGGATTTTTTTTTCAGTCCGTCGGCAGAGCGATAGAAGAAGATGAATGGACTTTTTGGGACATTTTAATTTTTATTAATAAAGGACTTGTCCCAAGGTGTGTTTTTTTTAACATTTTGACACTTTTTTTGTGAAATGGTATGGGTACAATGTACCCGTTACCATTTCAAAAAGGGGGGGCGGGATCTGGGGGTTCCCTTGTTAAAGGGGGCTTCCAGATTCCAATAAGCCCCCCCGCCCACAGACCGCTACAACCACCGAGCAAGGGTTGTGGGGATGAGGCCCTTGTCCCCATCAACATGGGGGCAAGGTGCTTTGGGGGGCTACCCTAAAGCACCCTCCCCATGTTGAGGGCATGTGGCCTGGTATGGTTCAGAGGGGAGGCGCTCTCTTATCCCCCCTCTTTTCCTGCGGCCTGCCAGGTTGCATGCTTGGGTCTGGTATGGATTTTTGGGGGACCCCCACACCATTTTTTTTTTAATTTTGGCACGGAGTTCCCCTTAAAATCCAAACCAGACCTGAAGGGTCTGGTATGGATTTTGAGGGGGACCCCTACGCCATTTTTTTTTAAATTGGCGTAGGGTTCCCCTTAATATCCATACCAGACCTGAAGGGCCTGGTATGGAATGTGGAGGGAACCCCACGCATTTTTTTTTTATTTTGGTTTGGGGTTCCCCTTAATATTCATACCAGACCCAAAGGGCCTGGTAATGGACTGGGGGGATCCCATGCCGTTTTATTAAAATCACTGCTCCTGAAAAAACGTCTGTTTTTAAAACTTTTTTTTCATTGATACATGTCCCCTGGGGCAAGACCCAGGTCCCCAAACACTTTTTATGACAATACCATGCATATAAGCCTTTAAAATTAGCACTTTTGATTTCTCCCATAGACAATTCATTATAGCCGCGAGTAGTTTTAAATGACTTTTTTCCTTTAGAAATGTCATTTTGTGCAGGGACTGTTCTAAACACGGAAAAAATGCGCCACTTTACAGGCATACTATAGACACCCCCCAGGTACGAAGTTTAAAGGAATATTTCACTTTTATTGTTTCACTTTAAGCATTATTAAAATCACTGCTCCCGAAAAAACGGCCGTTTTAAAACTTTTTTTGCATTGATACATTTCTCCTGGGCAGGACCCAGGTCCCCAAACACTTTTTATGACCATGCATATAAGCCTTTAAAATTAGCACTTTTGTTTTCTCCCATAGACTTTCGAATTTGGCGTGAACACCCCAAATTGTTCGCTATTCAGCGAACAGGCGAACACCCGATGTTGGAGTCGAACTTACGTTCGACTCCAACATCGGGCGCATCCCTAGTTATAAGCCAGTGATGGCGAAACTTGGCACCCCAGATGTTTTGTAACTACATTTCCCATGATGCTCAACTACACTGCAGAGTGCATGAGCATCATGGGAAATGTAGTTCCAAAACATCTGTGGTGCCAAGTTTTGCCATCACTGTTATAAGCTTATCTGTGATTATGCAGGTGAAGTCCAATAGCCTTATGCCGAGTACACACGGTCGGACTTTCTGTCCTACTTGGTCCGGCACACTTTCTGACGGACTTTGTCCGCCAGGTGCGCCGGACTTTAAAACGGACGGACTTGCCCACACACGACCGGATTTTGCGGCGGGCTAAGTCCGCCCGTTTTTCCGACGGACTTTCGCCAGAGTTACGGCGGACTTTCAGAATGAACGTACTTGCCCACACACGGACAAGTCCGTTCATTTTGAACGTGACTCAGGTGCGATGGGACTAGAAAAGGATGTCAATCTTGCCGCTTTTATCGGCGAGATTGACACCTTGCGAGCCCCGTCGCAGGGCATACCAGGCCCTTAGGTCTGGTATGGATTATAAAGGGGAACCCCCCTACGCCGAAAAAACGGCATGGGGTCCCCACTAAAATCCATACCAGACCCCGATCCGAGCACGCAGCCTGGCCGGTCAGGAAAGGGGGCGGGGACGAGTGAGCGCGCCCCCCCCCCCCCCTCCTGAACCGTACCAGGCCACATGCCCTCAACATGGGGTGGGTGCTTTGGGGGAGGGGGCGCCCTGCGGGGCCCCCCCACCGCAAAGCACCTTGTCCCCATGTTGATGAGGACAAGGGCCTCTTCCCAACAACCCTGGCCGTTGGTTGTCGGGCTTATCGGAATCCGGAAGCCCCCTATAATAAGAGGGCCCCCAGATCCCGGCCCCCCACCCTATGTGAATGAGTATGGGGTACATGGTACCCCTACCCATTCACCTAGGGAAAAAGTGTAAATAATAAAACACTACACAGGTTTTTAAAATATTTTATTAAACAGCTCCGGGAGGGGGGAATCTTCCTCCGACTTCGGGGTCTTCTTCCGGCTTCGGGGGTCCCTCCGGTTCATCTTCTCCTGGCGTCCGGTTGGTTCTTCTCCGCTCTCTTCTCCCGGTGTTCCAGTTCTTCGGCCGGCTCCTCCGCTGTCTTCAGGTAGCTCTCTTGCCAGCAGAGGTCCGGACTTCTGTGCTTCTTGTCTTCTCTTCTCTTCTCTTCTCCAGATGTTGACACAACGCTCTCTCCGGCTGGACTGCTCTCTGAGGGCTGCGTTGTGACTTATATAGGCGGAGACCCCACCCTCTTATGATGTCACAGTCCCTGGGCATGCTGGGACTGTGACGTTTTAGGGGGCGTGGTCAACATCACCCGGTGACCACGCCCCCTAAAACGTCACAGTCCCAGCATGCCCAGGGACTGTGACATCATAAGGGGGCGGGGTCTCCGCCTATATAAGTCACAACACAGCCCTCAGAGAGCAGTCCAGCCGGAGAGAGCGTCGTGTCAACATCTGGAGAAGAGAAGAGAAGAGAAGAGAAGAGAAGAGAAGAGAAGAGAAGAGAAGAGAAGAGAAGAGAAGAGAAGAGAAGAGAAGACAAGAAGTCCGGACCTCTGCTGGCAAGAGAGCTACCTGAAGACAGCGGAGGAGCCGGCCGAAGAACTGGAACACCGGGAGAAGAGAGTGGAGAAGAACCAACCGGACGCCGGGAGAAGATGAACCGGAGGGACCCCCGAAGCCGGAAGAAGACCCCCGAAGCCGGAGGAAGATCCCCCCCCGAGCTGTTTAATAAAATATTTTAAAAACCTGTGTAGTGTTTTATTATTTACACTTTTTCCCTAGGTGAATGGGTAGGGGTACCATGTACCCCATACTCATTCACATAGGGTGGGGGGCCGGGATCTGGGGGCCCTCTTATTATAGGGGGCTCCCGGATTCCGATAAGCCCCCCGCCCGCAGACCCCGACAACCAACGGCCAGGGTTGTCGGGAAGAGGCCCTTGTCCTCATCAACATGGGGACAAGGTGCTTTGGGGTGGGGGGGCCCCGCAGGGCGCCCCCTCCCCCAAAGCACCCACCCCATGTTGAGGGCATGTGGCCTGGTACGGTTCAGGAGGGTGGGGCGCTCGCTCGTTCCCGCTCCCTTTCCTGACCAGCCAGGCTGCGTGCTCGGATCGGGGTCTGGTATGGATATTAGGGGGGACCCCACGCCGTTTTTTCGGCGTAGGGGGGTTCCCCTTCATAATCCATACCAGACCTAAGGGCCTGGTTTGCCCCGCGCTCGCCGTAATAAGAAAATTTGTTTTTCCTGTTGCAGCGAGCGCGAAATGCAATACCCTGCCCTCGCGTCGTATCTGGTCCGTTGGACCAGCATACACACGAGCGGGCTTTCCGTCGGACTAGCACACAGACGAGCGGACTTTCCGCCCGAAACTGAGTCCGATGGAAAGATTTAAAACATGTTTCAAATCTAGGTCCGGCGGGCTTTTGGGAAAAAGTCCACCGGAAAAGTCCGCCGGCGCCTACACACGGGCGGATTGTCCGGCACACTCTGGCCAGCCGGACCAAGTATGCCGGAAAGTCCGACCGTGTGTACGCGGCATTAGTGGCAATAAAATGCAGTGATCTTAGGCAGCCCTTGATCTATTAAGTGAAAATTATACGTCAATGACATTTAACCACATCTATTCATAATAAGCCTTAAATTCTTTAGCAGAATAAAATATCTGTTTTAAAAAGCTGGTCTTAACAAAGCAATATTCTGCTAAAGAAGTAGCTATAATATGTATATAACATATTATTGAGTTGTATAAATATTTACTAATTTATTATGATAAAAATCGGGGTTTTGTATCCAATTGGATGACTTAAATTTGAAGTAAATATATAAACACATCATTTCTGCAGGCTTCGCACATGTAACAAATCATTTTCCATGGTCACAGCCTAATCTGTTATATCGCTCCTGAGCAGCTGTAAACTCACTGGTCGTAAGGTTCACAACAAGCAAATTGAGGTCTTTCCCAGTTTGACCTGTGTGGGCCTTAAGTTTTATTGAAGCAGAATTAAAATGGCTAAACTGAATACTTCTGTCATGTATCATTGTTCACTAAAGCTAGATTAGAGAATCAGTAATATAGGCCGGGGATATTTTTTTCATTTGCCTTAATTTACATGATTGTACATGAGTAAATGAATAACACCATATGCAAACTTACCATTCATTTTAAACAAAAATTGCCTTAGCTGACTCCAGTCATGTAACTAGATACACCGATGAAATACCATAGTTGCCAACATTGTAAAAATATTTATAGGGACACTTTTTTGACTGTAGGCAAAGTCTTATTATAATTAGGGGCGGGGCATGCATTTGTAGGCATGGCATAGTAAAAAAGAAAAATTGGCGTGGTTTGCATGAAATAGTGGGCGTGGCTTATATGGGCATGGTTCATATGGGGGTGTGGTTAGAGTCTGAGATGAATGAGAGATGGAGAAAGAAAGGGGAAAAGAGGGAGGGAGGGAGAGAGAAAGAAGGAAGGTAGGAGAGAGAAGGAAGGAAAGAGGGATAGAGGGACAGCAGGCCCAGATCCTACACCACAATAGAAAGACAAGACAAGTGGAGAATGTCTATGGATACTCTTAGTTAGAATAATGCTGCGTACACACAAGCAGACTTTTCGACCGGACTGGTCCGACAGACTATGCGATGGACTTTTGACGGACTTTTGACGGACTTTCGACGGACTTCCAACGGACTTTCCAAATGAATGGACTTGCCTACACACGATCACAACAAAGTCCAACGGATTCGTACGTGATGACGTACGACCGGACTAAAATAAGGAAATTAATAACCAATAGCTGCCCTAGCGTCGGTTTTCGTCCGTGGCACTAGCATACAGACGAGCGGACTCGTCCGGCGGAGTTACGATGTAAAGATTTGACACATGTTCCAAATCTAAAGTCCATCAGATTTTCGACCGAAAAATTCCGCTGCGGGTCCGATGAAGCCCACACACGGTCGAATTGTCCGCCGGACCAGTCTGGTCCAAATGTCCGCTCATGTGTACACGGCGTAAGAGAACCTAAAGAGATAGCTCACAAGAATGCTCACATAGCTCACAAGAATGCTCTAATGCCGCGTACACACGAGCAGACTTTTCGACCGGACTTGTCCGACGGACCGAGTCCGGCGGACAATTCGACCGTGTGTGGGCTTCATCAGGCCTGCAGCTGACTTTTTCGGTCAAATCTGACGGACTTTAGATTTGGAACATGTTTCAAATCTTTACGTCGGAACTCCGCCGGACCCAGTTCCTATCGAAAAGTTCGCTCGTCTGTATGCTAGTCCGACAGACGAAAACCGACGCTAGGGCAGCTATTGGCTACTGGCTATCAACTTCCTTATTTTAGTCCGGTCGTATGTCATCATGTACGAATCCGTCTGACTTTGTTGTGATCGTGTGTAGGCAAGTCCGTTCATACGGAAAGTCCTTTGGAAGTCTGTCAAAAGTCCGTCGGATAGTCCGTAGGAAAAGTCCGCTCGTGTGTACGCGGCATAAAAGTAAAATGTGTGTGGCTCAGTGCTGAGCTCCAGGCACCTCTTCTTTATTTATCCCATGAATGCAGCACAGCACATACACAGCAGATCATTCTTCCTGAAGTTATTAGAGAGCAGCACAAGGGGAGTTCATGCTCCTTTGTTACCCCCCCCAAAACACACACGCACAGTACTTTTTGCTGCTGCAATAGGCTTTGAGCCTGCCCACCCAAGCTACATGAGACATTTAGTTCTGCAGCATGCCCCTGTACAGGATGTGAGATAGAGAATGCTGCAGAGTCCTCTTCAAGGCGGCCTAAACATGCAGCATATTCAGCCTCTACAAAAACACACCCCAGAAGTAATTGTGGAAAAAGAGATTACATTTAATGACAAAAGTGGCTTAAGGCTTACACATGTGGCAGACTCCATTTTAATCAGCAGGGGATCTGTCTGCTGATTACTGTACCTGCTGATTAGAGCAGAGTGGGTGGATGACAGGTTCGTGTCTGCTCTATGGGCTGCTAGGTGTAAACGAACAGCAGAGTCCATTCTCCGTTTACACCCAACTGCCCTCTGATCTGATCCACCTAGATGGAGGAGGACAGATCCCCTCGTTCTTTTAGTGGATCAGAGGTAGGTGGTATAAACAGACACAAGTCCATTTACACCTACCAGTCCACAGGAGTGAATGGATCATCCAATCAGGACTGCCTGAAAAACTGACAGGCGGACCTATTTGAAACAGCCGCGTGAAAACGGTAATCTCTTTTTTCCTTGGTTACTTCTGAGGTACGTTTTTGTTGTGTCTTTATTGTTACTGGACAACAACAAAAAATGGTGAGTGTGAACTCTGTAAAATTAAGAATTTTATAAATTGTTTTTATGTTTCAACCTTTTTTTTATATACTATTATTAGTTCAGCCAGACTGATGATGTCACAGGTCAAAAAAAATATTATTATGCTGTTTTGGAGCGAAATAAGGGCATTACCGTATATACTCGAGTATAAGTCGAATTTTTCAGCACACTTTTCTGCAGCAAAAAATTTCATTTTCTGAACCGACTTTGGGGTCCCGTATCTCAGGGCCACTTAGGGCTAGGAACCCCAAATTTGGTGTGCAAACCCAGCAGAACTGGTACCATAACATATCCAAAGCTGGGGTTCCTAGCACTAAGTGGCCCTGAGATACGGGGCCCCAAACCGGTTTGGAAAATGTCATTCTCTGCTGCAGAAAAGTGCTTGACATTTTCTGAACTGATTTTTGGGGCCCTGTATCTCGGGGCCACTTGGAAATTTTATGGTGCTAGTTCCACTGGGTTTGCACACCAAATTTGGGGTTCTTAGCGCTAAGTGGCCCCGAGATACGGGGCCCCAAATTCGGTCAACTGTGTCCATCTGCAGCAATGTCATTTCGGGACCCTTTGGGTTCAGAGACCCCAAATTTTGGCTGCAGCTAGGGGGCATCTAGGAACCCTTAACTACCGAGTTTGAAGTTCAGGGGACCTATGGCTGCAAATGGGCACAGTGAGGCATGCAAATGGGAACAGTGATGCTGCAAATTGGCATTGTTGACCCTCTTTTCCACTTACAGTAGCTGTGCATTTCTCACCCTCGTCTTATACTCGGGTCAATAAGTTTTTCCCATTTTTTTGTGGTAAATTAGGGCCTCAACTTATACTCGGAACGACTTATACTCGAGTATATACGGCAATTAAGTAAACAGATTATTGTAGAGGAAGTATGGAAAGCAAGAATTGATAGAGCTTTCCTAATTTACAAATGGTGCTAAATAAGTGCAAATGTACCAAATGTATGTACAGTTTGTAAAACGATGTTTTTCTAAAAATGGTGATGAAAAATTTTAATGTGTATTAATTACTTTAAGGTAAACTAGTGAAGATACTGTACCAATTTCTGACTTGATATTAGCCAGTAGTATGTGCATGCGTATTCCAACCCAACTGGCAGTTATTCTTGCAGACTGCTAGCTGGCATTCTATTCAGATTGATACATACAGTAGGTGTCTGTATTTACATACCAGTGATCTTCTTAAGGAGGTTATTAGTTGTGCAAAAACCTATGCATGCACTTATCACTCTGGAGCAGGAGTGAAGCTAGGTGGATGCATGTACATTGACTTTAGTGCAGAAGAATTTTCAATTTACTAGCTACAGATGTACAGTTCTTTTATGTGCATGCATGCCCTAAGAGTATAGCATCATAAATATTAATGAGCAATCAATTTAATGTAATTCTTTATTATCTATACTCTAATTAGAGAGAGAAAAAAATAGGTTATATGATATATATATAAGAGAGTATACATAGCTCCCTGAACATTAAGCATATTTTAAGAGCCACTGCAGAGCTGACAGAATTCTAAAACACACAGTACGATCAAAAAATGTAGTGTGCGGTTAAACTACTAATATATTTACAGAAACATAATATATTAAGGAAAGTACGTAGACACTGCGAAAAAAAATACCTGTAAAACATGCCAATACTTCTCTTTCATAACTACTTCTACTGACACTTTATTGAAATATTGAAATTAGGAAAAAAATAGCTTAAAATGTCCTTTTAAACATTTTTTATATTCAAGGTGGGCACTGCCTTTGGAGACGTGTGCCAAAACGATTTTTTGAGGGGGGAAATCCTGTTTGGAGGGAAGCAGCAATTTTAATAATACTTAAAGGACAACATTAAAAATGCTAAATTATCTAAATAACACTGAACAAGAAAGATTGTGCATCCCCTACACTTTTGAGTTTTTTCTTATAGATTTTTTGATTTTTCACTGGTAATCCAATAAAAACCCCTGTAATTGAACAAATCATGTACCGTTTTATAGAAATCTTCTGTTTTTACAACTTCTTCTAATGTATGTTTTAGGTTTATTCATTTTCACTTGCATTATAGGATGCTTTGTAAAGATCATACATGTCCAGGCATGCATTTAGGGTATAGTTCACAACATTCGTGGAACTGGTAAAGTTTGGGCATGTTTGGGCTGGATGGATGCTGCCTGGAAAGGCTACAGTGAACTTCATACAAAAGATTAAAAAAAAATAGCAAATTAGCAAAAAAATACCAAAAATTCACAAAAGACCCTGATCCAAGCATGCATCTTGGGTGACCAGAAAGAGGGGGGCTTGCCCTCACCAGGGGGGAGTACCTTGCTTTTTTTTGCATTAGCATAATTGTCTAAATATAACCATAGTTAGTCAATGATATCACAGTTCCTGATGTTCCTGTGATGTCATTGATCAAATACAGTCAGATCCATATGATTGACGTTGCTCTGCATCACTGGATGACATGGATTGACATCACAAACTTTTTTTGTGTTTTTATTAAAGGAATTTTAAAGGACTTTTCACTGTTTTTGTGTACTATATACCCTTTACTCATTCACATGGAGGGCGGTATCTTGGGGCCCCTCATTTTTCGAATGAGATCCCAAGTTCCAATAAGCCCCCTCCCACAGACCATCACAACCACTGGGCCAGAGTTGTGGGGAAAAGACCCTTATTCTCCTCAAAATTGTTCAACATTGTGACCCTTGTTCTCCCTTGTTCTCCCTGGCAAGGTGCCCCCCTTGTTTGAAGGCATTTGGCCTGGCATAGTTGAAAAGGAAGGGACATGTTCATCTCCTACCTATTCCTGGCCAGCCAGAGAACATGCTCAGATAAATGTCTGGTGTGCAGTTTTCCCTGTCCTGTTGTTGAGAAGTCCCTCTTTGGAATGGACTTTCCCATTACTTTCTCTCCCTGTGACAATTGTCAACAATAAAAGTAACAAGTCTCTAGATGAGACACAGGCAGCAATAAAAAAACTGCATGGGGATTTAAACTTCCTTTATCA
Source organism: Lithobates septentrionalis (assembly GCA_037952835.1). Taxonomy (NCBI): domain Eukaryota; kingdom Metazoa; phylum Chordata; class Amphibia; order Anura; family Ranidae; genus Lithobates; species Lithobates septentrionalis. The sequence continues at coordinate 1,632,607 of JBBDGP010000820.1, forward strand.
ACAACTAAAAAATAGCAATCTTTTGTATTACATAACTTCAGTTTGCAGGACATTTGCTGAACCGAGCCAAGCTCAAATGTTAATGCCCCAGTGAACCCCATTGAAGTCAAAGAGAGCCGAATCTTTAAATTCTGGCTATTTTCAAGGCTAATGGGCATAAGATTTTCAAATTCCTGCTAGGCGGGTATTTCAAAGGAACATATGGGTACGCTCTATTGCCTGCCCGTGCCATTCTGCCGACATAAATCGGCGTGCGGCGGTCGGCATGTGGTTAATGCTTATTAGGGATGAGCTTCGAATTCGAGTCAAACTCATATTCGACTTGAATATTGGCTGTTCGCCAGTTTGCCGAATAGCAAACAATTTGGGGTGTTAATTTTAAAGGCTTATATGCAAGTTATTGTCATAAAAAGTGTTTGGGGACCTGGGTCCTGCCCCAGGGACATGGATCAATGCAAAAAAAGTTTTTAAAATGGCCGTTTTTTCAGGAGCAGTGATTTTAATAATGCTTAAAGTCAAACAATAAAAGTGTAATATCCCTTTAAATTTCGTAGCTGGGGGTTGTCTATAGTATGCCTGTAAAGGGGCGCATGTTTCCCATGTTTAGAACAGTCTGACAGTCCCTTTAGGTCTGGTATGGATATTAAGGGGGGAACCCCGGGCAAAAAAAAAAGACTTGGGGGTCCCCCTAAATTCCATACCAGACCCTTCAGGTCTGGTATGGATTTTAAGGGGAACCCCGCGCCAAAATTTAAAAAAAAAATGACGTGGGGTCCCCCCAAAAATCCATACCAGACCCTGATCCGAGCACGGAACCTGGCAGGCCGCAGGAAAAGAGGGGGGGACGAGAGAGCGCCCCCCCCTCCTGAACCGTACCAGGCCACATGCCCTCAACATTGGGAGGGTGCTTTGGGGTAGCCCCCCAAAACACCTTGTCCCCATGTTGATGGGGACAAGGGCCTCATCCCCACAACCCTGGCCGGTGCTTGTGGGGGTCTGCGGGCGGCGGGCTTATCGGAATCTGAAAGCCCCCTTTAACAAGGGGACCCCTAGATCCCGCCCCCCCTGTGTGAAATGGTAAGGGGGTACCTAATATTTCACTAAAAAACTCTTCCTTCTTCTTCTTTCTTCTTCTTCTTTCTTCTTTCTTCTTCTTCTTCCTTTCTTCTTTTTCTTTCTTCTTTTTCTTCCTCTTCTTCTTCCTCTTCTTCTTCTTCCTCTTCCTCTTCCTCTTCCTCCTCCTCTTCTTCTTCTTTCTCCTCCTCTGGTGTTCTCGTCCAGCATCTCCTCCGCGGCGTCTTCTATCTTCTTCTCCTCGGGCTGCTCCGTACCCATGGCATAGGGGGAGGCTCCCGCTCTTCTCTTCATCTTCTTCTCTTTCTCTTCTTCATCTTCCTCTCCGGGCCGCTAGGCATCCATGCTGGCATGGTGGGAGGCTCCCGCTGTGTGACGCGTCTCCTCTTCTGACGGTTCTTAAATAACAGGTGGCGGGGCCACCTGATGACCTCGCCCCCCTCTGATTTACGGGACATGACGGGACTTCCCTGTGGCATTCCCCGTGATGTCACAGGGAAGTCCCGTCAAGTTACCGTGCGTCAGAGGGGGCGGGGTCACCCGGTGGCCCCACCCCCCGTTATTTAAGAACCGTCAAAAGAGGAGACGTGTCACACAGCGGGAGCATCCCTCCATGCCAGCATGGATGCGGAGCGGCCCGGAGAAGAGAAGAAGAAGAGAAGAAGAGAAGAAGAGAAGAATATGAAGAAGAGAAGAAGATGAAGAGAAGAGCGGGAGCCTACCCCCATGCCATGGGTGCGGAGCGGCCCGAGGAGAAGAAGATAGAAGACGCTGCGGAGGAGATGCTGGATGAGAACACCGGAGGAAGAACCAGAAGAAGAAGAAGATGAAGGAAGATAGAAGAAAGAAGAAGCATTTAAATAAAGGAATTGTCAAAAACTGTCTCTTGTCATTTTTAACATTTTTGACAGTTTTTTAGTGAAATGGTAGGGGTAAGTACCCCCTTACCATTTCACACAGGGGGGGGGCGGGATCTGGGGGTCCCCTTGTTAAAGGGGGCTTCCAGATTCTGGATTCTGATAAGCCCCCCACCCGCAGACCCCCACAACCACCGGCCAGGGTTGTGGGGATGAGGCCCTTGTCCTCATCAACATGGGGACAAGGTGTTTTGGGGGGCTACCCCAAAGCACCCTCCCAATGTTGAGGGCATGTGGCCTGGTACGGTTCAGGAGGGGGGGCGCTCTCTCATCCCCCCTCTTTTCCTGCAGCCTGCCAGGTTGCGTGCTCGGATAAGGGTCTGGTATGGATTTTTGGGGGGACCCCACGCCGTTTTTTTAAAATTTTGGTGTGGGGTTCCCCTTAATATCCATACCAGACCTGAAGGGTCTGGTATGGAATTTAGGGGGACCCCCACATCTTTTTTTTTTTTAATTTTGGTTCGGGGTTCCCCTGTTGGGAATTCCCATGCAGTTTTTATCAATGAACTTTTATGTGTATTGTCGGACCGGCAATGCAATAGCCGCGAGTAGTTTTAAATGACTTTTTTTCTTTGAAATGTCATTTTGCTGTCAGACTGTTCTAAACACGGGAAACATGCGCCCCTTTACAGGCATACTATAGACACCCCCCAGCTACGAAATTTAAAGGGATATTACACTTTTATTGTTTGACTTTAAGCATTATTAAAATCACTGCTCCTGAAAAAACGGCCGTTTTTAAAACTTTTTTTTGCATTGATCCATGTCCCCTGGGGCATGTCCCCAAACACTTTTTATGACAATAACTTGCATATAAGCCTTTAAAATTAGCACTTTTGATTATTTATGTTCATGTCCTATATACTTTAATGGTGTTCGCGTGTTCGAACAAACTTTTTTCCTGTTCGCATGTTCTGGTGCGAACCGAACAGGGGGGTGTTCGGCTCATCCCTAATGCTTATAGTGAAACATTAGAAATGCAAAATACCTTTAAATAACCTGCCTGTAAAGTGGTGCATCTGTAGGATGTACTACATCAAAATTGATGTTTACAAAGAAAAAAATATATAATTTGCTTCTAAATGGCATTTCCTTGTTGAATAATTTTTTTATTTGTAAAAAATGACATGGGGATCCCCTCAAATCAAAGGACATGGGAACTGGATGACATGTACCAAAATACCAGTTAAATTGTGGGTAAATTACATTTTGACATCTGCAGCTGGGAACTCCCTTCATCTAAACAAGATCCTTAAACCAGATGTGGGACTGGTATAGACGTTAGGGTGGAACCCACACAAAAAAGAAACAGTGTTAGGTCCCCCTTAAAAATACATACCAGATCCTTATCCTTGATAAAGATTTGATTTAGAATTTAAGGGAGGCCCATATACAAAAAATGGGTCCCAGTGGTTGTGGGAGTCTGTAAGGGGGACTTATCAGAATCTGGAAACCCCTTTTAAGGGGCTCCCACATAAAGTACTGTCCTTCCATAAAAATTAGTAGAGAATACATAGTACTCCTGCTTACTCATTCACAAAAAAATAGTAAGGTGAGGAGGGCGCATGCGCAGAGTTCACCAAGATGGCCGCATGATCCGAGAGCTCCATCCCGCACAGAGATGAGTCCCTCATAGAGAGGACTATGGATGACCTTGTGCTCTCAACCCAGGGAACACCCTCAAAGCCTGGCTCCACCTGACCTAGCAGCAGGCTTATCCTCCCCTGATTATGTGGATGCACATTCTTTGTTCACCAAATTCTCAGATTTCCTGGACAGACTAACTAGAAGAGTGTCCCAGATTACTGCTGATATCAAAGCCGACAATCAGAGCTTAGACTCCCGCATTGAGCCTATAGAACATACTTGTTCGAAGTTCTGAACCACTGGGGTTTTGGACCCCTTTTCCTGGGGATAATGCAAGCCCTGTACTCCACCCGACAGGCTCAAGCCTGGCTGCAAGGTAATTTTATTCAACTGATGTAGGAGATAGGGTTGCCCCCTTTCTCCTTTAATTTTTGCATTGGCAATAGAGAATCTAGTGGTAGCCATGTGGAATGACCCAGATATACACAGGGTGCATTGTGGATTACAAATGCAAAAGTGCACCTTGTTTTTGGACAACTTGCTCCTACTCGTAACGTCCCCCCTGATCTTGACGCCCAATGTATTGCAATTGATCTGTGAAGGTTTTTGGGACTGGAAATTAATATGTCTAAATCTGCGGCCCTGAATGTGCTGATCCCTTCCGTATTGGCTGACCCCCTCAAAGAGCCCTTTCCATTTCCATTAAAAGGAATATACTATATTTGGGTGTTCAACTTATCTCTACTAAATAATTGCTATATAAGTTTAATTATCCCCCTGTTTAAAAAACTGGGGGCTGCATAACAGCGATGGTCATGTGTAATCTTCCTTGGCTAGGCAGGATCCATACTGTTAAAATAAACTTACTACCGAGTCTCCTTTATTTTTTCACTCTTTGCCGATTCCTGTCCCTCGCTCGACGTTGGTAAAATTTGAATCCAAATTTATCCATTATAGGTGGGGTTGTAAAGGGCATCATTTTTCTAAAAAGTTATTGTTTCAACCTAAAACACAAGGGGGGGTTGGGGCTACCTGATCTGTTGGGCTAACTCAAATTTGAGTGGTCTACTCCCGCTTTGCTAAACCAGACTGGGTACAGATGAAGAGACTAGCTGCCCTGGATTATACATTGTACTATCTGTTGTGGTGTCCCCCCAAAAGATGTCCACTCTTTCTAGCACCTACCCTCTGGCACTCTTTTGCATTGTGGGACAAGATCAGACAGAATACTGATTTACTTTCTCCCTTTTCCCCACTGGCACAACTTTTTAATAACTCTTCCTGCAGGGGCTGGACATTAAGGCCTATCTGTGGTGGCTTGATAAGGGGTTGTACAGAATTAGACACTATTTCACACATGGGGGCCCTTTACATTGTGGTTCTCTGATTTAACTCTTCAAATGCATCCCACTGAGTGCTTCTAGGTTTGTACAGATCTATTTGACCAGATACGGAGGAACAATACAGGGTTACCCCATACTAAAAATGGTGCACGCAGGACTCTCATTTATAGGCTTCTCCTGGGCACTCCACCCAAATTCTCTTATATGCTGGACTGGGAGAGGCATCTCTCAGAGGAAATCCTGATCTATGTCATGTGTGCTTTTTATATTCATTTACTGGTATAATGAATGTTGCCGTGGAAGTAAATTTGAAAATACTTACTCAATAGTGTTTAGTCCCAACTTGTCTGATGAAAATGTACCCTTCCTCTTCTCTGTTAGGTTTCCGAGTATATAATCTGCTAGGGTCCATGTACTATGTTTGGTGGGAGTGCCCCACGATTTGTAGCTTCTGGAATAGTGTCCATGCATTATTGCGTACAGACACAGGAGTGTTGGTTCCAAAAATGTTACTCTTCCTAAAGCGGAGCTACAGCCCCCTCTCCAAAAATTTAAAGTCAGCAGCTACAAATACTGTAGCTGCTGACTTTTAATACCAGAAAATGTACCTGTCCAGGAATCCCGCTATATCAACACCACAGCCAATTTTTCAATTAGCTTTCAGGTGCTGCCGCCGCCATTCCTCGTAAGGGAAAACAACAATGAAGCCTTGCGGCTTCACGGCTGGCTCCCTGCTGCACATGTGCAAAGCACGCTGCGCTTTCTGAATGGCCTGAATGGCCCGGTGGGTGGTGGAAGGTGGAGGGGGCCAAACTTCCTGGAGACCTCGCCACTGCAATGTCTCCCGGAAGTGGGGACAAGTACCTGTCAAAAACAGGTTCCTCCTCTCCCCGGAAAGGTGCCAAATGTGTCAGCAGAGGGGGGAGGAAAAAAACAAGCAGAGATTCCCTATTTGGGTGGAGCTTGGCTTTAAGGCTCCAGTAGATACAATTCCCAATAGTCTACTGCGATGGACCGCTAGTACCCAGCCTGGGTCCACTCTGAAACCAGGAACCAGGAACCAGGTATTATAGCTTGCACCCAAGAACTAGACAACACCAGCTTAGGTGCAAACTGGAACTCTTTATTGTAAACTCACACAGAATATATACCACACAAAATCAGATAAGAGCTTGATCACATTATACTAAACAATGCAAAATTTAAACAGTAATATCATTAGAACATTAACAGCACATCTGAGGGGGCGTGGCCTAGCACGGCATGTGAACAGACCTGTTCACCGGAGCTCCCACTGTTGATCCTCTGTTCCTTTCCTCGCTTCTCCCGGCGCCCTAAAACCACAGTGCCTACAACCTCCCTGACACCCCAGGACACGGATACAGCTGCAGTTTTGGGCATGACGACCCGAGGGAATCGCGGTGAATCCGCGACCTCGGCTGCTCCGGACTTTCAAGATGGCGCCTGGACATCTCAGCCGCAGAGAATGCCACGAGGCCAGGACAAGAAGACAGAGCAGGGGGGTAAGTCACAGAAACCCCCTAAGACCAAAGACCAATCCAGGGATATGCTATACTACGCACAGAAGCCGGCAGGCTCTGCAGACTCCACTCAGACCAGTACACAGCCCCCAGCAATGTCCATGGAGCAGGCAGGCAGGGGGGACACAGACAGGCTGGAAGACACTGACATTATGGAATCTGTCCCTGATCCCATGCCAGGCCTGTTTGATTTGCAAGTGGAGGATAGCCCCCAACCTACGCTCAGTGAAATTCTACATGCGGTCCACAGATGTACTGCCTCAGTGGGTGATCTCAAAGAAAAATTTGGGGGGTTGAAGGAGACTGTCTCTCTCCTCCGCCAGGACATTCAAAAAATCAGGGAGAGAACCACGGCAGTGGAGGGGAGAGTAAGTGATATAGAAGACCAGATGCCTCATCTGAACAGAGATGTAAGGGGGGCCGCACAACATGCACACCAGGCCTTTGAAAAGACTGATGACATCGAGAACCGCCTGAGACGCAACAACATTCGCATAGTGGGGCTCCCAGAGAAGGTGGAGGGCAGGGACCCCACGGTGTTCGTTGAAGATTGTTTACAGGAAATATTTGGCAAAGAGGCTTCTCTCCCCTGTATGCGGCGGAGCGGGCACATGGTTTGCCGCCAAGACCTCTCCCACCTGGAAACCCCCCTAGAGCGATGCTGGCCAGGCTCCTTAACTATCGGGACTGTGAAGTAGTGCTAAGACTTGCCAGAGAAAAGGGGGCTGTGCAGCTTAACGGGACCAAAATCTCCTTTTATCCCGACTTCTCAGCTGAAGTGCAGCGCAGAAGATCCAAATTTGCAGATGTTAAAAAACTGCTGCAACGATTACAGCTTAAGTATGCGATGCTATTCCCTGCCAAGCTGCGAATCACAGCCGGAGACCAGAATCACTTCTTTGAAAATGCGCAAGATGCTGCAGGATGGCTGGACCGGAACGAGCAAGACCTGCTTCGCCGCAGATGCGAAAATGAGGAAGGATGACTTCACTTAACCCATTTGTTGCAAGCATAAAGGGTGCCCATATTCTACTGCCGTTAACACTCCTTTTATAGAGGACCTTTCCTTACCACCAAGTACCAGCGAGGGAACCTCAACTTTATGAGCTTTCTGCAATTGTTGAATAACCACTTAGGTGGGTAGTGATTGCGCTCCACACCTGAACTTACCATGTTGCCACTGTTATTATGGCTTGAGTTTTTGTGCCCTGTTGGCACGGTTAGGGCCTACAGAGCCCCACAATATTCGATAACCCTCCGCATGGCACAGTCAGCGGGGGTTGTTTTACAGGTTCTATTTTACCTCTGGACCTATTACTTGGTTCACTTTATTCTGCAAATGAACATACAACTCTTTCACGAAATCTTGATGCTTCTCCACTGCTTGAACTGCCTCATCAACATGCCCTGTGATCCAAGTGGCCAGCTGGCCATTTCAGGTTGCACGTGGACTGCGGACTGGAGATCCCCGGGTACATTGCCCAACACTGCGGGACTGCAGCATATCTAAAGCATATCTGGTAGCATATCTAAAGTGGAACACTTTCCACGGGGAGTGTCTGACCACTCTCCACTGGCTTTATGGCTAACTACCAGACCCCCCAGCAATTTACCCAGAGCCCCGTGGAAGTTAAATGCTTTCTGGTTAAAACTTTTTGCTTTGCAGGAAAGAATAGCCTCTCAGATCTGGGCTTTTTTTAAAACACACCGACATTTAACTGATGTTCATTTGAAATGGGAAGCCTTTAAGGCACATCTGAGAGGGATTTTTATTCAGGAAATACAACAGGTTAAACACAACTCCTCGGTCCTGTTAGAACAGGCTGGGGACTTGGTGAAGCAACTAGAACTAACCTACATAACTGATCCTACTGACTCCGCCAGGGAGGCATGGATGTCGGCCCAGGATTCCTTGGACCGGCTGAGATCCTCCACTGCGGAGCGCAAAAGGTTCTTCACGAAGTTGGCATTCTACGAGGAGGGGGAAAAGACGGGCCGCCTACTTGCAAAAATTGCACGATCGCAACAACAGTCACCAGCCATTGGAGCTATTCGCGCTGCCAATGGGAAAGTAGTCAACTCACCGGAGGTCGTTATATCCGAGCTGGCATCCTTTTATGGAGACCTGTATAAGCCGAGGGATGCTTACTCGGATGCAGATCTAACCACATATATGTCAAAAATTAATTTACCTTCATTGTCAGCAGCAGCTCAAAAACAATTGGATGCTCCAATAACCCTGGAGGAGCTTCAGATGGCAGCCTGCTCTTTTCCCACATGTAAGGCACCGGGTGAGGATGGCCTCCCTATGGAGGTATTTAGTCAATATGGTGAACAGATACTTCCTGAACTGTTAAAAGTTTTTAATGCTTGCCTGGAAACAGGCAGACTCCCTGAGTCCATGGCAAGAGCGAATGTGATTTTACTTCTTAAACAGGGGAAGGATCCGGTTGACCCCGGCTCCTACAGACCTATCTCATTACTCCAGAGTGATGTAAAGATCCTCACCAAGGTCCTGCCGCTCCGGGTCAATGGGGTCATCTCCTCCATTATACACCAGGACCAGGCGGGCTTCATGCCACAAAAGACCACAGCCACAAATCTGAGGAGATTGTTCCTTAACATGCAAATGCAAGCAGATAACGAGGGTCAAAGAGCACTGCTGTCTCTCGACGCCAACAAGGCCTTTGACAGCGTCAGCTGGAGATATCTCTGGGCAGTATTAGAAAAATTTGGTTTTGGGGAACGCTTTATAGCATGGGTTAAAATACTGTATGCATCCCCTCAGACCAACATTAGAATGACGGAGAGAGTTTCACATGCCTTCGCCCTGGGCAGGGGGACGAGGCAAGGTTGTCCACTGTCCCCGCTGCTCTTTGTGATCGCAATAGAGCCACTGGCAGCCTTGATAAGAGATAGTGCCCAGATCCAGGGGTTTCAATATGGAACTCTGCATGAAAAACTCTTTTTGGGGGACCCGAGCAATTCATTCTCAGAGGCGATGTCTATAATAAAATTGTTTGGCCACAACTCCGGGTTAACCATAAACTGGTCCAAGTCAGCCCTGATGATGCTGGATGGAGATCATGGGGTTGCGCTTCCTGACCATTGCCCCATCCCTCTGGTCACTAGTTTCAAATATCTGGGCATACAAATAGCACCCAGGATTGGAGACTACTGTTCCCTAAACATATACCCCTTGCTGTCCCGTTTTCAAGATAAAATAAACACATGGAATAACTTTAAGATGTCCCTGGCAGGCAAGGCTAATTTAATTAAAATGATCTTAATGCCCCAGTTGTTATACTTCCTGCACAATACACCGGTAGTAATTCCTCTAAAAATGTTCAGAATAGTAAACACCCTTTTTCGTAGACTACTATGAAATACCAAACATCCCAGAATTAAGCTAGAACAGTTACAGCAGTCTAAGGACAACGGGGGGTTGGCGGTCCCCAACCCCTGGTTGTACTACATAGCATCCCAATTGCAACAGCTGGTTGGCTCTATGACTCCAGAACCGCAGGGCTCAGCGGCGCAGATGATGCTGATTGCCTCTGGAGCGGAGACCATTCCCATGGGCCTTGAGGCACAACTGTTTGCGAAATCCAATAAAAAGACCCCAACCCTGTCACTAGTACAGAAAATATGGAATAAGGTCAGACAACTCCAGGGGGTGCAAGGCTTCAGATTTCAGTCCAATATGGGGCAACCGCTCTTATACTGAGTTGGGAAAATTACAACAAGGGTCTAGATGGTGTAATTACGGGATAAAACTGCTTTCACATATATTTAGGAACGGTAAACTGCTTTCTTTTATAGAACTGCAAGCCAAATTTAACTTGCCGGATAACATGCTCTATTCATACCTCCTATTGCGACATGCTGTCGCTGCGCAGGGGGACGCCAGTGAGTGGACATTGTCACCCACTCCTGTGTTCCATGTACTGCAGTCCAGTAGTGTAACTAAAGGAATTATATCCCAATGCTACCAGATGTTACTAGCAAGACACTTGTGGGCCTATCCATCTGCTTGGGAGAGGGACCTTGGCCAGATCACAGGTGAGCAGTGGGAGGAGGCCCTTCAGTCCATATCCACCTGTTCCCTTAATGTTGCACAAAAGGTTTGCCAATTGTTCATAGCACTGAGAGTGCACTATACCCCGAAAAAGTTGCATAAGATGGGCAGGGCGGCAGATCCTTTATGTTCCCGTTGTCGACAGCATGACGGGGACCTTGTTCACCTCCTATGGTGCTGCCCGAAGCTCCAACGGTATTAAAATGAGTTGATGGGCACGCTCAATGGAGTATTTCAGACAAAGGTTCCCACTGATCCTAAGTGTTGTTTGCTGGGGGTCCTGGAGGAGGAGATCCCTGAGGAGTCGGTCAGGGTCGCATTCTCCAGAGCTCTATTCCAGGCCAGGAAACTTATCCTAATGGGGTGGAAATCTACGCTGCCACCCACCAGTGGCTCTTGGGTGGAACACATGGGACAAACCCTCATAAGGGAAAAATATATATACCAGCATAGGGGATGCCCGAGTAGGTTTGAACGTATTTGGTCAAAATGGCTAGACACACCGGGATTAAGCATGAGAGAGCTTGTGATGTCCAGACTCCTGCAGTCTCTTTAAACAGAAAGAGGGGATGCAAGACAGATTGTATAATACAAATAGTGCTGGCTGTGATGGTGAAACCAGGGAGCGTTGTACTCTTGATGTCTGGAGAAATGCAATCAGTTGATAGATTAGTTGAAACAATTACTGTACACATGTACATGAACCAAACTGGCATTAACATTGTAACTGTAATTGCAAACTGAGCATTGATTATTGTTGGAAAATATGTGAATGTTCAATAAAACCTTTTTTAATAAAAAAAAAAAAACAGCACATCTAATGAATAGCTAACATAAGCAGTAAGCTAATCAACAGCTAGCAGCTAACAGTGATCTAATTAACAGTAAGCTAATTAAAGCAGAATTCCACCCAAAAGTGGAACTTCCACTCGTTTTACTCCTCCCCCCTCTGATGCCACATTTGGCACCTTTTGGGGAGAGGAGGGACAGGATACCTGTCTTTCACGGGTATCCTGTTCCTGCTTCCGGAAGCCTCAGCCACGGGTATTGACGTCAGCGCCCGAGCTCCCTCCTCCTCCCTCCTCCTCCCTCCTCCTTCCCTGGCCGCTGGGCCAGTAGGAGAGAGGAGAGGAGCCTCGCGTATGCGCAGTAGGGTTCCCAGCATAAGGCTTCACTGCTGGGTTCCCTTGCTCGCAATGGAGGCGCATGCACCCGACAGCTGATGGAAACATCATCTGTGGTGCCGACATCGCTGGACTCCAGGACAGGTAAGTGTCCCATTATTAAAAGTCAGCAGCTGCAGTATGTGCAGCTGCTGGCTTTTAATTTTTGCAGCAGTGGGTGGACCTCCGCTTTAACAACTAGTCACTTAGACAAGCCTAGGTGACTTAGGTCAGTGCCCACCCAAACAGTTGGGTACCAGTTCCCCAGAAAGAAGACCCAGGGCTATCCAAATTGTATTAATCAACTCTCACCTGTGTAATCTGTCCACTAGACAAGCCATCATAAAACTCATACAATGTTCCAGAAGTCTGAAAAAGTGGAATTCATTTATCTTCATAGATTTCTTCGGGGAGATTGTTGACAAATATTTCTGTCCCAAGTGAAGAAGCTTTTCCCACTCAGTCTGCAAGAGGGTCACCATATTTCCTCTGACCATTAACCTGTACAAGATTAATATTACACCTTTCCATCCACCTACTCCAGAAGGGAAGCTTTATTGTCTTTATTCAGATAATTAATCCAAGCCTTTCTCTCAGCGTTCATCACGTTATTGTCCATCATTAGAGAATGATCTGCTCTCTCCATGGGATCAGAGGCTAAACTGGACTCTTTTCCTTGCTCTGACCGGGAGAAGCAGACAAAATCCCCCGTCTCCTCAATGGGCCATAATCAGTGGGTAGAAGGCTAGCCCCTATTCCCCTCCAAAAGCCCTGTTGGGTTTGTCACATCTACAATGCCTAATCTTTTTCATTTTACTAGGGGCCAAAATGACTATAGCCAAACAGTGGAGGCAATTTTCCGTGTCCCTTGGTTTCATGAAGCAATGAAAAAATGCTTCATGAAACCATTGTTAGTGTTTTACAGGATACTGTTTAGAGGTTTCAGAAGACCTGGGAACCATGGGCTAGATACATACACTTTTTTTTTAAACTTAATAGATGTTTCTGGGCCTGTGGGGCAAGAATTGGAACAATCCACTTTGTAAAGCATGTATCGCAAAGTCGCAAACTATCTGCAGCTATTTGCAAGGAGCTCCTTCTGGGAGTTGAGGAGGAAATTTCTGCTATTACATCTATGCTGACTAATCTCAGGCTCCCCCAGCAAGCTCATTGTTGTGCCAGCCGTTTCAGCCCTAGAGGTGGGCAAGGAAACAGACCATGATGAGGTAGATTCACTAGTGAAGCAGCATCCCTTAAGGATTCTCTAGATAGAGAGTCAATATACTTCAAGTACAAGCTTTCGCTTGAGGATCTTGATGTTTTATTGAACACAATCTATGAGACTCTAGATATTCAGAAGGAGCGGGTCTCCCTGTCCCTCCATGATCAAATGTACCAAACTCTTAAGGAGAATAAGGGAAGAATTTTCCTGATTCATAATGTGCTGAATCCATCAAAAAGGATAGGCTCAACCAAAAAACAAAAACATTTTTTTTCCTAAAAGCCTGAATCACAGGTTCCCTTTCAATGAGGACCCCTCTTGCGACTGAAATAAGGTGCCAAAACTTGATACAGCCATTTTGCAAGTATCTAAGCCCACAGACTTATCCTTTCAGGACATGGGCAATATAAAAGAACCCATGGAAAAATTGAGATCTTGTTAAAATGAGGCATGGGAGGTGGTGATGGCCAGCCTTAAACCTGCTATGGCATTTAAAGTGGTGGTTCAAAGCCTGGAATTTTGGCTCAGCCAGATGCAATCGCACCTAAAATGGAAACTCTGAGATCCTGGAGTCTTTTCCATTTTTATTTAATGCTGCAGGCTACATAGCTGATGCTTCGGTGGAGTCTGTTAAATTGTCAGGCAAAACAGTGGCTCTCGCGAATTCTTCCCTCAGGGTGTTATGGTTTAAGTCCTGGGCTGGGGACCAGGCCTCCAAAGGTACATCTTTGTAGCCTTCCTTTTTGAGGTAAATCTGTTATTTGGTCCGGATCTGGAAAAGCTATTGGACTGAACAGAGGATAAGAAAAACGTTTTCCTGGTTAAAAAGAAAAAACTTCTGGTTAAGTGTAGACAAAAAGCTCAGTTCCAGAGCTCCTTAGCCAGCCCAAAATAAACAGTGTGGCAAAGGCAAACAAAACAGGGATACTTTTTTCCTCTCTTAGCAAAGCCTCAAAATCCCAATGACTTGATCCTAGCAGGAGGAAAATTGAGGCTCTATCTACTGCAGTGGCAGAATATCATGCCAAACTTCCTTGTTCGGAGGATCATTGCGGAGGGTCATCGCTTGGAATTCAAGGACAGTCCACCCTCATAGATTTTCCTGACTTTGCCTCCAAAAGATCCTTAGAAAGCTTAAGCTTTGTTATCTCGGCTAGGTAGACCGGAAAGTCCTTATTCCAGCCCTTGCTCAAGATATAAAACAGGGTTTTTATATACAGGATTTGTGGTTTGTAAGCCATCAGGAAAGTATCGGCTTATGCTCAAACTAAAACCCTTTAACAAGTGGATAGTTAACAAAAGAATTTGAATGGAGACAACATTTTTACAGCAAAGCTGATTCTGATCCTGAATTGTTTTATGGCCTCCCTTAACTTGAGAGATGCCTACCTACATATGTCTATTTATCCAGAATTGCACAAGTTTCTGGAGGTTGCTATCTGATGGGGAGGAAAGGTTGGCCAGTTTAAATTTAGGGCATTCCTGTTTGGCCTATCCAAAAAAACTGAATTTTTTTTAAAGGTCTTGGAGGAGGCTCTGGTCCTGTTTAAGACTAAAGGGGCTATCCATTGTCCTCTATCTGGATGATATTTTTTTCTTCTCACCCAGAAAAGACCAGCTAGAAAGGGACCTTCAGGTGGCAATTCCTTTTCTGCCGAGTCTATGGTGGATCATAAATTGGGAAAAATTAGATCTCACCCCATTGAAAGAGATTCTGTTTTTGGAGTACAGGGTGGATTCAGTGACACAAAGGGTGTTCCTCCTGGAGGAGAAAGATACTCCAAGGTGATGGAGGCATCTGCCTTGCTTCAGTGCAATCTTCCAATTTCTATCTGAATGGCCATGCAGCTCCTAGGGTTGATGACAGTCACTATCCCGGCAGTACCCTGGGTAAAAGCTCACTTCAGGTGCCCTCAGTCCGATATTCTCAGGGTTTGGGACAGAGACTAAGGGTCTTTGGACAAGAACTTATGCTTGTCCCTAAAAACCCAGGAGATCCCTGTGGTGGTGGAGGGACAAGAAGAATCTCTCTCAGGGTCTCCTGTAGTCCTTTCCGGTGTCAATAAGGTTAACCATGGATGCAAGTTCCCGGCATTGGGGCGCATACTTGGGCTATCAAAGTAGCTCAAGGATCCTGGTCCAGGGGAGATGCCCAAAAGTTAGCCAACTGGAGAGTGATTGGAGAGGCTCTTCAAGGGCACCACCTTCAAGTCCTGTCAGACAACATGGTGATAGTCGCTTATTTAAACAAGCAAGGAGGGATGCATTGTCATTCCCTGAAAGCTCAATCGAGCAGCATCTTTGCTTGGGCTGCGATTAATCTCCTACTGATATCGGTGGCATACCTGAAGGACTTCATGAACTTGTTAGTAAATTACCTGAGTCTTCCACAGGTATGGGAATCGGATTGGTCCCTAAATCAGGAAATGCCAAGGTTCAGATGCCAAGGTTCTGGCTTTCTTTTCTCTAGATCGAGACGTTTTAGCTCTGGGAATGGATGCCCTAGCTGATTCTTGGCATTATCATTTGTGTTATCCCTACCTTCCATTCAAGCTCAAGAGAACACAATCTACTTTGAAGTGTTACTAAACCCAGCAATATGAAAATAGTTCATCCCCCCCCCCCCCCACAGTGCCCACAGCTTTTAAATCTTCTTTTTACATTAAAATATTGCCACTATCTACCTTTTTGAATGATCTGTATACCACGGGTACATCATAAACTGCACAGTTTCTTGAGTGCTGAGCGTTCAGGAAGGTGGAGATTTTCAGCCTGTATACACGCCCACATGTGTGATGTCAATATCATGTGACCTGGCTATCTCTGAGAACAAGAAACTGTTCTCTCCAGCATAAAAGACAACTGAGCATGTTCAGGTTGAGGTTGGCTACCTTGCCTGTTCTTTCCAAGGTAGACATTGCAGGAGGAGGAGGATCTATGCATACAGTATAAAACAGCCTTTTTACACAATGTGCTGTATTAACCCCTAAAGTTCCACAGTGAGTATAATGCCCTGTACACACGACCGGTTTTCCCGTAGAAATAAACTCTGAAGGTTTTTCCGACGGAGTTCCAATGGAATTCCGCTGAGACTGTCTTGCGTATACACGATCACACCAAAGTCTGACCGCCAAGAATGCAGTGACGTACAACACGTACGACGGGACTAGAAAATGGACGTTCAATACCCAGTGCGCCACCCTTTGGGCTCTCTCTGCTAATCTCGTGTTAGTAGAAGTTTGGTGAGAGACGATTCACGCTTTTCATACTCTTGCTTTTCCAGATCGTTTTACTGCTGTTCAGTTTGTGCTTGTGGGTTTGTATCTGTTTTTTGTGCTTGTGGGTTTGTATCTGGTTTTCAGTGCATGCAGTCATTTCGTATCTGTTTTTCAGTGCGTTCTTGTCTGCTCGTTGCCGATTTTCAGCTCGCTTTTCACAGGCCTTGCTGTTCTTCAGTGCTTTCTGTTAAGTTCGTTCTGACCAGCCGACCGTTTTAAAACCATGTTGCGGGTACGTACTCGTCGTAGAGTTCGTGCTGTGTGGGGGCTTGGTGTTGGGGTTTATACTTTGACCCAAGCCCAGTCCATGAACAGGGTGAGGAGGAGTTCATGGACCAAGAATTGGTTACTCCAGCGAGACCAATTCTCTCATATGCCTCTGCTGCGTGAGATCCAGGAGAATAATCCTGATGATTTCAGGAACTTTCTCCAGATGACGAACCCTGTTTTTCACTGTCTGTTGGCTTTGCTCACCCCTTATATTATGAAGCAGGACACCTGCATGCGGCAAGCCATCACTCTGGAGCAGAAGCTAGTCGCCACCTTGCGGTACTTGACGACTGGGAGAAGTCTACAGGAGCTCAAGTTCTCGACAGGCATCTCCCCCAGGCTCTGGGGATCATTATTCCAGAGACCTGTTCTGCCATCATTCAGGTCCTGCAGAAGGACTATACTAGGGTGAGTTTTATCGTTTAACATCACATTCTATGTATTTAATGTTTGCTAATGTATTGTATTTATTCCATCATTCCCTAATTACCATGATTGGAAAATGCTGTGAATGTCCCCTTTATCCTCAAGCATGCTTGAATCTTTTAATGCTCCTTTTTTGGCCTACATGCATATTTGCCTTCATTAACCTCCCCAGCATGCTATCCTGGGCCCATATACACCTATAGCCTAGTCACTTAACAATGTATTTTGTCAGCTCCATTGTAGTGCTTTACCCAAAACCCCCCCTAAAATGTGTACAAATGTTATGTGTGTCCTTAAATTCAGGCAGAGTGCCAGAGGCTTTTTCTTGGCTCCCACAGTCACCTCAAACCCTCCCCCCCTAAAAATTTTACAATGGGCTATCAGAGGGGGTGAGGAATCTGATAAGTGGACCTTATATTTTTGTCTTGAAATACTCCTTAAAAAAAATGTTATACTGATGTCGGCCAAGAATGTTTTGTTTAACCACTTAAGAACCGGCCCATAGCCGAATGATGGCTACAGGGCGGTTGCATAACTCTGGGAGGGCGTACTATGATGTCCTCCCAGAATCCCGCTCTCGTGCTCCCCCTGGGGCGCGCACCTGAACACATCCGTGACCGCTGGGTCCAGAGGACCCGGTGCATCACGGATCACGGTAAATGTTGATAGCGGCCGTTTACCACATGATCGCTCCATCAAATGACGAGCGATTACATTTAAACAAACCGGCGTGATATCCGGTTCCTCTTTCCCCTCTCCGTCCAGTGTGAGCGGAGAGGGGAGAGATCGGTGGCAGCAGCGCTGTGGGCTGCATGTGTAGTGCCCACAGTGCTGATATTTGACAAATCCATCCATACATTCTTAGCCATGCATATCCATCCATACTCTGCATACCCATCCATCCATCCATATTCAGCATACCCATCCATACTCTGCATACCCATCCATCCAGCCATACTCAGGATACCCATCCATACTCAGGATACCCATCCATACTCAGCATTCCCATCCATACTCAGCATTCCCATCCATACTCTGCATACTCATCCATTCATACATACTCAGCATTCCCATCCATACTCAGCATTCCCATCCATACTCTGCATACTCATCCATTCATACATACTCAGCATACCCATCCATACTCGGCATACCCATCCATACTCTGCATACTCTGCATATCCATCCATCCATACTCTGCATACCCATCCATACTCTGCATACCCATCCATACTCTGCATACCCATCCATCCATACTCTGCATACCCATCCATCCATACTCTGCATACCCATCCATACTCTGCATACTCATCCATCCATCCATATTCAGCATACCCATCCATACTCTGCATACCCATCCATACATCCATATTCAGCATACCCATCCATACTCTGCATACCCATCCATACTCTGCATACTCATCCATCCATACTCAGGATACCCATCCATACTCAGCATACCCATCCATACTCAGCATACCCATCCATCCATATTCAGCATACCCATCCATACTCTGCATACCCGTCCATACTCTGCATTCTCATCCATCCATCCATACTCAGCATACCCATCCATACTCAGCATACCCATCCATCCATCCTCTGCATAACCATCCATACTCTGCATACCCATCCATCCTCAGCATACCCATCCATACTCTGCATACTGATTCCATACTCTGCATACCCATCCATACTCTGCATTCCCATCCATACTCTGCATACCCATCCATTCATACATACTCAGCATACCCATCCATACTCTGCATATCCATCCATCCATACTCTGCATACCCATCCATACTCTGCATACCCATCCATCCATCCTCAGCATACCCATCCATCCTCAGCATACTGATTCCATACTCTGCATACCCATCCATACTCTGCATTCCCATCCATACTCTGCATACTCATCCATTAATACATACTCAGCATACCCATCCATACTCAGCATACCCATCCATACTCTGCATATCCATCCATCCATACTCTGCATACCCATCCATACTCTGCATACCCATCCATCCATACTCTGCATACCCATCCATACTCTGCATACCCATCCATACTCTGCATACCCATCCATCCATCCTCAGCATACCCATCCATACTCTGCATACTGATTCCATACTCTGCATACCCATCCATACTCTGCATTCCCATCCATCCATACTCATCCATCCATCCTCTGCATACCCATCCATCCTCAGCATATCCATCCATACTCTGCATACCGATTCCATACTCTGCATACCCATCCATACTCTGCATACCCATCCATCCATCCATACTTATCCATCCATACATCCATACTCATCCATCCATCCATACTCTGCATACCCATCCATACTCTGCATACTCATCCATCCATCCATACTCAGCATACCCATCCATACTCTGCATATCCATCCATACTCTGCATACTCATCCATCCATACTCATCCATCCATCCATACTCTGCATACCCAATCATACTCTGCATACCCATCCATACTCTGCATACTCATCCATCCATACTCATCCATCCATACTCATCCATCCATCCATACTCTGCATACCCATCCATACTCTGCATACTCATCCATCCATCCTCATCCATCCATTCATACTCTGCATACCCATTCATACTCTGCATACCCATCCATACTCTGCATACTCATCCATCCATACTCTGCATACCCATCCATTCATACTCATCCATCCATCCATGCTTACCCATCTATATTCAGCACACTCATCCATCCATGCTCGCCCATCCATACTCAGCATACCCATCCATACTCTGCATACTCATCCATCCATCCATACTCATCCATCCATCCATACTCTGCATACCCATCCATACTCTGCATACTCATCCATCCATCCATACTCTGCATACCCATCCATACTCTGCATACCCATCCATTCATACTCATCCATCCATATTCAGCATACTCATCCATCCATCCATGCTCGCCCATCCATACTCAGCATACTCATCCATCCTCAGCATACTTATCCATCCATCCATCCATGCTCAGCCATCCATCCTCAGAAGTACTCATCCATCCATCCATGCTCAGCCATCCCATCAACCCTCATCTATAATTAGCCATACCCATCCATACTCAGCCGTACCCAGCCATACTCAGTTGTACTCGGCCGTACCCGGCCATACTCATTCATGCTCAGCCATCCCCATCCACGGCTCATCCATCCCCATTCATGCTCATCCATGTCACATCAGTTATCATCCATGACACTACAGTGCCTCACAAAAGTGTAATAGGTAGTCAAATTAGATTTGAAACTTATGTCCCTAGAACACCTGATGGTGCTCCCTGCATGTTGGTCCTCTGTATTTGGCCACGCTGTTGAAAAGTCTCACACAAGTGGCATCGCCGTACTCAGGAGGAGTAGGAGAATCTATTTTGGGGTGTAATTTTTGGTATGTACATGCTATGTGTTAGAAATATTGTGTAAATGGACAACGCTGTGTAAAAAAAATGCGTTTTCATTTTCTTTACACATTTTCCAAAAACTTGTAGAAAAAAATGACATGTTCAAAAGACTCGATATGCCTCATAGATTATACATTGGGTTGTTTTCCTTCCAAAATGGGGTCATTTTTGGGGCGTTTCCATTGTCCTGGTTCTCCAGGGCCTTCAAAATTGTAAGAGGTAGTCAAGAAAGTATATGTGTAATTTATGCTCCAAGAACGCCTGATGGCGCTCCCTGCATGTTGGGCCTCTGTATGTGGCCATACTGTGTAAAAGTCTCACACATGTGGTATCGCCATACTCAGGAGGAGTAGCAGAATGTGTTTTGGGGTGTAATTTGTGCTATGCATATGCTGTGGGTGAGAAATAACCTGCTAATATAACAATTTTGTAAAAAAAAAAATCTTGATTTTGCAAAGAATTGTGGGAAAAAAATTACAACTTCAAAAAAAACGCACCATGCCTCTTACTAAATACCTTGGAATGTCTACTTTCCAAAAAAAGGTCATTTGGGGGTATTTGTACTTTCCTGGCTTGTTAGGGTCTCAAGAAATGAGATAGGCCATCAGTACTTCAGGTGTGATCAATTTTCAGTGATTTGCACCATAGCTTGTGGACTCTATAACTTTCACAAAGACCAAATAATATACACTGATTTGGGTTATTTTTACCAAAGATATGTAGCGGTATAAATTTTGGCCAAAATATATGAAGAAAAATTACAAATTTGCAAAATTGTATAACAGAAATGAAGAAAAATGCATTTTTTTACAGAAGTTTTGGTCTTTTTTCTTTTATATCGCAAAAAAAAAAAGCAGTGATTAAATACCACCAAAAGAAAGCTCTATTTGTGTGAAAAAAGGGACAAAAACTTCAGATAGGTACAGTGTTGCATGACTGAGTAATTGTCATTCAAAATGTGAGAGCACCGAAAGCTGAAAATTGGTCTGGTTAGGAAGGGGGTTTAAGTGCCCAGTGATGCTTGCAATGTGCAAAAGTACTTATATTTTTTTTTTCTGTTTTGACTCCACAGTTTCCTTCAACGCCACAGGAATGGCAGACTTTCTCAACTGTGGAGGGGCTATAGATGGGAAGCACATCCACATTGTGCCACCGCCCCATTCGGGGGGTCTTACTATTATACAGTCAGGTCCATAAATATTGGGACATCGACACAATTCTAATCTTTTTGGCTCTATACAGCACCACAATGGATTTGAAATGAAACAAACAAGATGTGCTTTAACTGCAGACTTTCAGCTTTAATTTGAGGGTATTTACATCCAAATCAGGTAAACGGTGTAGGAATTACAACAGTTTGTATATGTGCCTCGCACTTTTTAAGGGACCAAAAGTAATGGGACAGATTAACAATCATCCATCAAACTTTCACTTTTTAATACTTGGTTGCAAATCCTTTGCAGTTAATTACAGCCTGAAGTCTGGAACGCATAGACATCACCAGACTCTGGGTTTCATCCCTGATGATGCTCTGCCAGGCCTCTACTGCAACTGTCTTCAGTTCCTGCTTGTTCTTGGGGCATTTTCCCTTCAGTTTTGTCTTCAGCAAGTAAAATGCATGCTCAATCGGATTCAGGCCAGGTGATTAACTTGGCCATTGCATAACATTCCACTTCTTTCCCTTAAAAAACTCTTTGGTTGCTTTTGCAGTATGCTTCGGGTCATTGTCCATCTGCCCTGTGAAGCGCCGTCCAATGAGTTCTGAAGCATTTTGCTGAATATGAGCAGATAATATTGCCCGAAACACTTCAGAATACATCCTGCTGCTTTTGTCAGCAGTCAAATCATCAATGAATACAAGAGAACCAGTTCCATTGGCAGCCATACATGCCCACACCATGACACTACCACCACCATGCTTCACTGATGAGGTGGTATGCTTTGGACCATGAGCAGTTCCTTTCCTTCTCCATACTCTTCTCATCACTCTGGTACAAGTTTATCTTGGTCTCATCTGTCCATAGGATGTTGTTCCAGGACTGTGAAGGCTTTTTTTTTTTTTTTTCTTTTTTTTTTCCACATCAGTAAACAGTATTTGGAGGGCTAAATCAGTTTGATGTTCATTAACTGTCGCCTTCTCGTATTCACATCATAGTGGATTATACTTTTTCTCATTGCTTTTTATATCATCATAATGACCAACGGATTCCATTACGCCTCTTTACCAACAAGTCCTCTGTCACTTCCATCTCGTAAGCCCCACCAACTAGGACTCGATAACCAAAGGGACCCATCCTTTTCCAACTCAGTTTAGAGAAAGAGGGGACCAGTAAGGAGAAAGAAAAAGGACAAAAACACCAACAAAAAATACAAGAAGAGAGGTTTGTAAAAATGAACTTGTGGGCTCCCCGTGCCCATCTTCTACTGACCCAGCCTGTATTGTGTACCAAATTACCTATGCCCTAATACCCCGATCCCCCCCCCACCTGCTCCCTATATATTTATCCTATGCCCTACTAAGCTATATATTTAACTAAAAATGTTCATATCCAGAAACACTTTATTATAGCATCCTTTGCCTGCAAGGATACCAGTTGCCTATATACCTATATTAAGCCCATCCCTCAGTCTATTCCGTGTCTATGCCGATCCCACTATTAATGACTCTTCACTTTCTCTATCCACATCTTCCACATGCTTTCAAATTCCTGAAGATTGCCCATTTTTATGTACTCCATTCTTTCCCTACCCAAGGTTTCATTCATTGTAGAGATCCAGTCTTTCACGGTGGGGGGCTCCTTTACCTGCCATCTAAGTGCTATCAACTTTCTAGCCTGAAACAGGGCCCGCGTGACAGCTAAGGTAGTACTCAACCTTTCTCCCATCACTCTTCTATGCCCCAGAATACAAGCCAAGGCCTCGTTTGCCACTGTCGTACCGAAAATATTTCCCAAGTTCCCAGTCACCTCCTCCCAGTATCTAAACAGCTTGGGACACCTCCACACCATGTGAATGAGATCTCCCGTCCTTCGACACCTGGGGCAGTTGTCATTGGGCCTTCTCCCAAATTTAAAAAGTCTTTTAGGAGTATAATAGGCTCTGTTTAACAGCATTAAGTGTGAGAGTCTCTGTGAAGGGGTCACAGAAACCTGCGCTCCCAACTCCAAAATTCTCGCCCATTGTTCCTGGGTCATTCCTCCCACCTCCTCTTCCCATTTAGCCTTTACCCCAAGGAGTAGTTCCCTGCTATTAACCGATTTGCTTAATTGGTCATAAATTCTTGAAATTACCCCTCTAGTGGGGGTTATTTGAGTTATGCACTGAAATAGAGGCATCTCTTCCCATCTCGGAGTCTGGGCTTTAAATTGTGCTTTAAGGGCATGTTCCAACCGGACATATAGGAAGAAAGACCCCCGGGGAAGCTTAAACTCCCTAACCAGTTCTGAAAATTTCTTTAACCCAGAGTCGTTATATAATTGACTTAGCTTACTGATACCAAGCTTCTCCCACTCTCTAAATATGCCTAGCTTAAGAACTTCCTGCAAATTACGGTTGTTCCAAATAGGAGAGTAGGCTGTTAAGGCTCCATACCCCATCTTTTTCTTAACTGTTTTCCAAAGTTTGATTATCAATTTAATTGTTGGAGATTTATCATGGAACGCGTCCGCCTCTAGGGCTTCAATAATTGTATTATGTGTGGAGCTCAACAACAGTAACTTGCCATTAGGGGTGCCTCCTTTCGGTATCCCACAGCCCAATAATTGCTGCAACTGAGTTGAGTAAAAATAACTCTCGGGATGTGGGAGGGCAAAGCCCCCCTCCTGGGTAGGGAGTTGGAGCACTCCAAGACGGATCCTGGCTTCTTTCCCCTTCCAAATCAATTCCCTAAAGAGACTGTCAATTTTTTTAAACCACTTCTTACCTATCCAGACAGGGGAATTATGCAAGACGTATAGCAGTTGTGGCATCCATATCATTTTTATTAGGCTACATCTTCCTGCAACTGATAGAGGCAGGCGTCTCCAAATTCCTATTTTTCGTTTAAATTTTGTTAATAGAGGAACAAGGTTTTTACTGATATATAGAACAGGGTCCTTCGTCAGGACAATCCCTAGGTACTTCAGAGCTTCCACTGTTACCACCTGAAGCATACCAGGTGCTATTGTCTCATTTATGGGGTCTATCGGTAGAAACTCTGATTTCTCCCAGTTTATCTCTAAGCCAAAAAAACTGCCGAAGTCCTCCACTATCCTCATTGCTCCCGGTAGCGATTTCCTCGAGTCTCCCAAAAATAACAGAATGTCATCCGCATACAATGCGATTCTTTCCTCGCCTGTTTTTCTCTGGAAGCCGGTTATCGCTCGACTTCCCCTTATGGAAATGGCCAGGGGTTCCATCGCTAGTGCAAACAACAGAGGGGAGAATTTTTAATCTTGCCTTGGGTCGAGTATATAGCATTCTAATCCACCCTATAAAGGCAGGGCCAAATCCAAAGTTCTCCAGCACGCCCCACATATAGCCCCACTCCACGCTATCAAAAGCCTTGGATACATCAAGGGTCATCAACGCTCTCGAACCCTCGTTCACCATTGGGGTCTGTACATTCAAAAACGCCCTTCTAATATTCAGGCTTGTGGATCTATTGGCTATGAAGCCCGCCTGGTCCTCGTGGATCAGCTTAAGGATAACCCCATTCAATCTTGCTGCCAGCACTTGGGCCAGAATTTTTACGTCCGTGCATAAGAGAGAAATTGGTCTATAGGCGGCCATATCCAAGGGATCTTTCCCTTCTTTCTGTAATACAATAATAGTTGCTTCTAGCATTGAGGCAGGTAATTGGCCCCCCTCAAGCGCCCCCCCCAAAACTTTCAGCAGTTCGGGGATCAGCACTTCACCATAGTGTTTGTAGGTCTCAATTGGAAGACCATCTGGTCCAGGCGACTTATGGGTTGCCATGCCTGCTACTGCTTGGTGTAATTCTGCTATAGATATTGGGGCATCTAATATATCTCTTTCTTCTTGTGATATGGTGGGGATGTCTAACCCCCTTAGGAAGTCCTCCATCTTGGCCTCCTTACCCCTCTTCTGGGAGGAATACAGTTTTTTATAGTAATCCCTGAAGGCTTGTACTATTTTTAAGGTGCTTGATACTACCTCACTGCTCTGGGATCTAATCGTGAGGACCGTGGATGGAGCTGCATTGGATTTTGCTAGCATAGCCAGTGTCCTTCCCATTCTCTCGCCCTCCACCATAGATTCCTGTCTTTGGAGTAACCGCCTGGTTTCTGCTTTCTGTATAACCACTGATTTATATGCTTGCTGTTTCTCTTGCCAGATACTTTCCGTCTCCGGGGTTGGGTTGCAAGTATAGTTATTTTCTGCTTCAAGAGCGTCTCTCAACAAGCTCTCCTCCTCCCTTCTAGCCTCTTTGTTGAATGTAGCTATCTGCTGTATCAGGACCCCCCTAAAAAAAGCCTTAAGGGCATCCCATAGCGTAGAAGGGGACACCGTTCCCTGATTGATCTCAACAAACTCCCTTAAGGAGGAAAGTATCCCATCCGTCTTTTTAATAATTTCAAACCAGTACGGGCTTATACTCCAGTTCTTCCGGGGCCTAGGCTCCCCAAGATTTAAAATGGCTACCATAGGTGAGTGGTCTGAGATGCCTCTTGGCCAGTATGTTATTTTTTCTACCATCTGGAGAGCCCTATCATTTCCTAGGGCTAGGTCTATCCTTGAAAGCACGGAGTAAGATGCAGAACAGCAAGTATATTGCAGCACGCCTGGGTTCCGTGCCCTCCACAAATCCATTAATCCCACTTCTTCCAGAAAAAAGCTTAACCGACTCCTTACTGAGTCCTCTGAGCTTTTTCGTAGTGGGAATCTATCCAGCCCTTTATCTAGAACCTCGTTGAAGTCCCCCATTGCTACAATCGGCACCTCTTTTTTATCTAGCAAAAATTCATACAGTTTAAGCAAGACATCCAGATTAAAGGGCGGAGGGATATATATATTTGCCACCACATACCTGGCGTTTTCAATGGAACATAATAAAAAGATGTATCTACCCAACTCGTCTATCCTGACCTGGCTGCAGGAAAACTTCACCCCAGACTTTACCAAAACACTCACTCTCCTACTGTAGGAGGAGTGAACCGCATGAAATTGGGTTTGAAATTTTTTCATCTGTAGGTGATGAATAGTTTCCTTGGTTAGGTGGGTTTCCTGCAGACAGACCAGGTCAGCCCCACATCTCTCCATCATAGAGAACACTGCTAATCTTTTAAGTGGTGTACCTAGGCCCCTGACATTCCAGGATCCTATTTTCAGAGTCTTAGCTAACATCTAAAGACTGAGGAATATCCTTTACCCCAACACATACAAACGTATATAACAGAAAGATATAAGAGAAATTTAATATATATAACCCTAACCCAAAACTAATTTTTCTCCTCCTAGTGACTATTATAACAGTTCCGTGTGTGTGCATACTTGGCCTCTAGACCACGTATTCATTTTGGCTATATTAGCCTTACTTTGGGCATAAATTTGCCATAGACAGTGCTTGCATGTGCGTGTAGAACAACCAAAAACCTATTTACTACAAAAAGTGCCTGTATGTGCAAAAATAATCTTAAGGAAGGTCTGGATACCTCCGTTATAATTTCTAGTGGTATAAGTGTTCGTAAGGAATGATTTCCCCACCCTATTTCCCCTCCCTCCCATCTTCCCACCCCTTCCCTTCCCTCCCCACCTAACCTCCCCAACCCTCCCACCCCATCCCCCCCCCCCACCCGTACCCACCCATCTAGGTGTACCCCCTGGGGGTTTACCATGACCGTTGCCTCTTACACTAACACCAACCTTTTACGCCAAATCTTCCACTCACAACCCCTCACCACCCTACCCACAAATAGCTGTGTGCACCCATCCCCTCCCGTCCCCTTATAACAAAAAGCATTAACAGATGGCAGGAAGGGGTGGAAACTTGGGGGACACCCCCCACCGGGACAAAAAAAAAAAAAAAAAAAAAGCAAGAACAAGAAAAAAACAAAAACAAAGATACAGGGAGGGGGGCGTGACCGGATGGGCGGGTGTGTGTTGAGAGGCAGCATGGAGTGAGTGTGAGCATGGATGCTGTGTGCTCCGTCCCTCCTCCGTTCTCATCTCTCTCTCCCCTGGCCGTATGAACGGCATACTGGATGGCTCTGGCTCCCTTGTCGCTCGGTGCCTCGCTGCCCCTCCTCTCTCTCTGCTAAAGGTGTGCTGAGGAATCCTCTGGGTGAGACGCCATCCCCTGCACGCTGCTGTGAGACAAGCAGCTTTTACTTTCACTTTCCCATCTCTACGCTAGTCATGGAATAGAAGTCGGCCAGAGCTGGTACAGTATGGAGTCACTAATATAGTAACCAGATGCTGTTTTAAAAATTGTTAGACAATCCTCGGACTAGAAGTAAATCCTGGTAATATGACATCTGTGTAGTAACAGAGTTATTTATGTGAGTCAGTGTGTTGACCTGCCTGCTGCTTGGGTAATACTAAGTCTGGGAGCAGAGTGTGCTAATATAGGAAGCAAAGTATATTCTCCTTTTTTTTTTTTTGTGTGCTGCTGAGACGAGCGAGAGAACAAGGGCAGTGGGGGGCTTCCCGGGGTGCCATCAAGAACACTTTAATCCCCCCACCTTTGAGGTGGGGTTACTATAAACTAGCTAAAGCCCTGGGACCCCTGGGATCCTCAGCAGCTGCAGGGAGAGAGCTTTAGGTGGGGGTCGGGATACTCGGCGTATATACCCCACTAACCGTATTTTGATGGCGACTGCCTTAGCGGCATTTAACCAACTGTATAAAACTACGGTGTAGGTGGGGGGCTGCACCAATTTATGTTGTAGCTGTGGAGTTTATGCGTGTAGGGAGCTGCCCCACACCTGCCATCTAAGGTACTGTGGCTTCCTTCTGTGTGAGCTCTCTTTTTCTTTACAGGGGTGTATAAGAATGTAGAGTGGAGAGACTTACCCCGCTTTATACACTTTATGGTATATGCTCTGTACAGCGGGTAGTTGAGTGCTGATGGGCGCAGCGGCTTCCCTTTCCTCCCCCTCTCTCCTTAGTTCCTTTTGGATTTGTGGAGGACGTTGGTAACTGTCAGTCACTAATTTGTTGCTGTTAGAGTATATTTATACCTATAAGTGTAAATGATGCAGAATCTACGTTCCTCTAAAGAGAAAAACTCGCAGCATGCGGCAGCAGTATCAGCAGCAGCAAAACTGGAGCAATATGCCCATGCCTCTGCTCTGACCCCTCCAAAAAAGGGGTCGCAGCAGAAGGGTCAACAAGGGGGGGCATCGGATAGGAAAAGCCAGGGCCAGCCTCAATTACAGCCCTTAGGGGCTGCGCCGGCTACCCAGCCTTCCGAATCTTTATGTAATAAAGGTCCAGGGCTAAGTGATCAAAACACAAACGTAAACTCGGAGCTAATAAATGACCCGAATTTACCCTTGAACAGAGAACCAACTATAACGGATGTATTCATGGCTGTAGGGGTGTGTAACGGCTCGCTTAAAGATCTTTGTGAACAGATGAAAGGTGTTAAAGCAGATCTGTTATTGGTTAGACAAGATCTGCAGAAAACGGCGGAGAGAACAACGGCCCTGGAAGAAAGAGTCAGTGGGCTAGAAGATAATGTGCTCCCAATAACCAAAGAAATAAAATGGCTGAAGGAACAGCTATCTAAACAAGCCTCTAAGTTAGATGAGATGGAGAACAGGAGTAGAAGAGATAATGTGAGGCTGATAGGTTTACCCGAAAGGAGTGAGGGCGCCAACCCAATTGCATTCCTAGAAAAATGGCTGGGGGAGCTAATCGGGAAAGAATCAGTCTCGGCTTCGTTTTCCATCATAAGAGCTCATAGGATCCCTTTCAGGGCACCATCGGAGGGGGGCCACCCGAGACCCCTCCTCCTGAGATTTCTTAACTACCAGGATAAAGTACCTTATTACAGAAGATCAGGGAAGCAGGGGAGGTTTTTTTTAAAGGAGCAAAAATATCGTTTTATTCCGACTTCTCTCCGGATTTGCAGAGGCGTAGGGCAGAGTTTACCCAGGCAAAACGCAATCTACAAAAATTTAAGTTGCCCTATGCTCTTTTATATCCGGCAAGGTTGCGGGTTGCGGCTCTGGGGGAGACTCTGTTTTTTAACTCCCCTGCTGAAGTTGAGAAGTGGCTGGAAGATAATAGGGAAAAAAATCACAAATTTTACGTAGAGAATGGAGGAAGATATAATAGGCCGGGATATCAATAGGATGGCACGACAAGGCATTGTGAAGGCTTTTTTAGATGTTGTTTGGCAAACTCTAATCTGGCCTTCCTGATTTTGAGGCTCACCAATGGTTTACATCTTGTGGTGAACCCTCTGTATTCACTCTGCTGAAGTCTTCTCTTGATTGTTGACTTTAACACACATACACCTACCTCCTGGAGAGTGTTCTTGATCTGGCCAACTGTTGTGAAGGGTGTTTTCTTCACCAGGGAAAGAATTCTTCGGTCATCCACCAGTTGTTTTCCGTGGTCTTCCGGGTCTTTTGGTGTTGCTGACTGGTGCGTTCTCTCTTTTTAAGGATGTTCCAGTTGATTTGGCCACACCTAATGTTTTTGATATCTCTCTGATGCGTTTGTTTTGTTTTTTCAGCCTAATGATGGCTTGCTTCACTGATAGTGACAGCTCTTTGAATCTCATATTGAGAGTTGACTGCAACAGATTCCAAATGCAAATAGCACACTTGAAATGAACTCTGGACCTTTTATCTGCTCCTTGTAAATGGGATAATGAGGGATTAACACACACCTGGCCATGGAACAGCTGAGCAGCCAATTGTCCCATTACTTTTGGTCCCTTAAAAAGTGGGAGGCACATATACAAACTGTTGCAATTCCTACACCATTCACCTGATTTGGATGTAAACACCCTCAAATTAAAGCTGAAAGTCTGCAGTTAAAGCATATTGTGTTTGTTTCATTTCAAATCCATTGTGGTGGTGTATAGAGCCAAAAAGATTAGAATTGTGTTGCTGTCCCAATATTTATGGACCTGACTAACTATAAGGGGTTTAATAGTACAGTGTTAATGGCGGTGGTGTCGGCACAATATGAGTTCCTCTATGTGGACGTGGGGAAGAATGGCGGATGGAGGAGTCTTCGCCCAGACGGAGTTTTACCAACATCTCCAGACTGGTGGCTTGGCATTGCTACCTGATGCGGACAACGTGGAAGGACTCCCATTCGTCTTTATTGCTGATAAAGCGTTCAGTCTGGGCGAGCACCTGATGAGGCCATTCCCCCAAAGGACCCTCACAGAGGAGGATTTTTAACTACCGGCTGGCCAGGGCCGAGAAGAGTTGTTGATAATGCCTTCGGGATAATGGCCAGCCGGTTCCACCTGTTTCTGACAGCAATCCATATGGCGGTTGGCGGACTACAAACTCAACCATATCATCCTATCCTGATGCATATTGCACAATTTTTTGAAGAAAAAATCCCAAAATTATATTTCCTCAGTTGGGCCTGAGGCCGGACTTCCTGTTAAAAAAAATTATCTGATAAAATCTGGAATTTTCTTTATTGCTTGTGTTTCTTTTTGGCTGTCTCCTAGGTTCTCCTAGTGCACTTGTAGTGCCAAGTGGATTTTATTTTAGTAAATAAGCCCCATTGTCACTGTAAACACAAAATTACTTCAAAAACTGGTATCGACCATACATACAAAGCTCTGAAGCTTACAAAATTCTACGTAGAAAAACAGAAGGCAATATCAGACATTATAGTATGTCCAAAATGTCTGGATATTGCCTTCATCAGATGGGGTGATGTCACCCCTGTAAAAGCCATATTTTGAAGATGCACACAATTTGGGAGTCAATATTGGTATTTCCCTCCTGATCCCATGCCTAACGTCAACATGTGATGTCGATTTCACAATTCCATGTCATGATGTCCTGGATTAGGAGTTGTGCACTTGCACTTGTGAAATGTTGAGCTTGCTCTTCCACAACCAGCAAATCACCTAAAAATTTTTGGAAAAACATGTATTATAAATATGCAGGCATACATATATTACCTGAAGCTGGGGTGTCAGACACTCACATGTTGTGGCGACAAGTTCACCCACTTCCTCCACCTCTCCTTCCTCCAGATCCTCAGGGTGTGGTATTTTTTGGAATTCCCCTTCTTTGTCAGGTGGGGGGTTCCTGGTGCCCTCTGTTGAGTGGTGTCCTCCGAGTCTTTGGTCCCCTATGAGAATGAAACAAAAGGTATACTTTAGCACACAGATATTTAGGCATGACCAAATGTATTTAACCTGTATCTGCCCAAAACATCATATTTAAGGAGCGAACAATGTTTACTACGACCGATTACTGTGCCCACTAACCTGAAACTTGCCATTTTAAAATGTCCTACAGTAAATAAAATCACATGGCGCAGCATGCAAGTAATAATAATAATAATAAGAAGAACACACGACAACTACTTACTTTTTCTAAGAACTTTCTTGATCCTTCTATAATGATCCTGCTCCCTCAGTTTCAGGTCTGACCAACGTTTCCTTATTTGCTCCTTTGATCGTCGTACCCAAAAATTTCTGTGCAGAGTCTTCACAACTTTCCTCATGATTTTGGCCTTTCTCATATTTGGGTTTAGGTACGGTCCATTCTTCCCATCATAGTCGGTCGTCCTCAAGATGTCCACCATCTCCACCATCTCACCAAAGGACATATTTGAGGCCTTAAATCTTCGCCTCCGGGATCGGGACGTTTCTGCCTCCGGGCTTTCCTTGCTCCTCATTACTGGAATTATTAACACACACCTGCTGTGTCTCTGCCATGTCGCTCCTACTGCACGTCGAAGAAAAGGGGCGTGGAATACACTAGAAAGAACGTCAGGGGCGGGCGACACGGGCAACACATGCGCAGTGTATATAAAGTAACATGCGTGTGTCGTATGTATGTTTGGTGTGCTTAGGAAGGAGGACGAACATTCTAACGAAGGTAAATTCTTAACTTTGATACATCAGTGGCCTATACTGCTTCAAGATTGAGGCTTATATTGGGATAAGATTATGAGAGTTTAGGCTGACATTAGTGTTTTTGTCTCGTGTAGTGTCTTACAGAAAATATGAATCACTTTAAGGACCCAGAATTTATGGCCAGTTTCATTGACAAGTACAGGGAGATGCGGAATTTGTGTGAGGTGAAACACAGCTTATATTATAATAAACAAGCCAGGAGGTCAACGCTGGAGAAACTTCTGGAATTTGTGAAGACTCAGGTCCCTGATGAAACCATCGTGTTCTTGGAAAAGAAAATTGGGATCTTGAGGAACATGTATAAGAAGATGCATAATAAGATCCAGAAATCACTCAGATCAGGAGCATCAGCAGCGCAAGTGTATGTACCCAGGCTGTGGTACTCCAACAAACTGCGGTTTCTGGACAACCAGACTGAAGCCAGGGAATCACTTTCTACCCTTCCCTGCAGCCTTTCCTTCACCCTTCCCTCAAGTATACTACAGTATGTGTAGCTGCTGACTTTTAATTTTTTGCTGGGGGGGGGGCGGAACTCCGCTTTAAGGTGCATGCAAAAAACATTTACCACTGACAGGGGTACTTAGAATGATCAGCATCTAACACTCTCCTCCACTCCCCCCAAACTGACAATGCTGCTGTCCAAAGGTGCCCCTGTGCTACATGATCCAGAGTGGAGGCACTCTAATACAGGAGGTGTGTTATTGGCTGGATCACCAAGTAAAAACAGAGGGGAAAACGCCTAAAAAAACGAAGGCAGCCACCACATCTAATGATTGGTAAGCTGCAATATATTACATTTTTGGTTTGGGGTTTAATACCGCTTTAAGTACCAGATAGCATATTAGCTGGTTTCCTATTGCAATGAAAATATCTAATTTGTGGATAATCTCTTGAATTTCAATTTTCCAACCACAACTTTTACAAATGTTGTTTATAAATGGAAAACATGCATAACTCTGCAGTTCAAAGTTCACAAAGTCCATAAACCCAAATACACACAAAATTTAAAGTGAAGCGTGAATAACTTCTTTCTTCACTCTTAACTGAACAAAGTGCTGAAAACCTTGGTACATCCACCTCCACACAGAAGCAATATATTACATTTTAGTTTTGGGGTTTAATACCTCTTTAAGTAGCAGATAGCATATTAGCTGCTTTACTATTAAAATGAAAATATCTAAAATATTATTTTTTTTTATAGAAATTCAACATACCACATTGTAAAGCTTCATGCTTATAAATCATTTTACAGTTCTTTCATTATACTTTTCTAAGTGCCCATTTACACTTGTACACTTTAAAATGCATATTTTTTACATTTGAAATTCATTTTTTTAAAGACTTTTGCAGTACAAAACAAACAGACAGGAAGAAGTGATGATATACAGGCATAAAAAGGGGTACAGGCATCTTTACACAACTTCAAAGCCAGGAATTATGGACAAGACATTGTACCCTTAAAGTGGATGTAAACCCAATTTTTTTTTTTAATGTCATAATGTAGAGTATAAGATTTCCTATCATTTGAACCCAGTCTTGCCACAAAGAGTTAATCCAGCTCTGAGCAATCCTCTTTTATTGTTCAGTGAGATAAAACTTGACTAACAGAGAAAAACTTTGTCAAAACCTCCCCCTTGCTGTGAGTGACAGGTGATTTACATATCTGGTGCACTAGCCTAAGAGACATGCATTATTTTTTAATCTCAGCCCTGGCTGCAGACACTCCACCACTGGTCTGATGGGGGGGGGGGGGCGTTGCTGCTGGACACAGCTATATTACATTTTATATATATATATATATATATATATATATACACACACACACACACACACACATACATACATCCATATATATATATATATATATATACATATACATATACATACACACTGTGCCACTGTGCAATATTAGTAGGTTAATATTAGCGCAATTATCTATTAATAATGTGGTGTCAGTCGTTTTTATTTTCAAATTTCATTTTTATATCTTTTATATCTTTTTTATATTTTTTTTTTTTTACAATTTTATTTTTATACCCTTATATATTTTTATTTCAGCCCTGTTGGGGGCTTTGGTGACATGTCAGGGGTCTAAACCGAGACCCCTGACATCTCCCATTTGAGACAGAGAAACAGACAGAGGATACAGATTCCCCAGTCCTTTTCTCTGCATTGAAGATGAATGGAGGGAAGACAGAGGCTATTCTCCATCCATAAACTCAGCTTAGTAACACACAGGTTACTCTGCTCAGTTATCACAGGACACTTCCGTTCCGTAAGGAACGCTCTGTGTCCCATTCAGAAAAGAAAGGGGCCGGTAATTGAGGGAAGAGGGAAGCCAGCTGCGGGGAATGAGGGGGGGCGGAGGAGGAGGAAGACAGCAGGGGATGTGGAAGACAAGGAGGGGGACGGAGGAGTAAGCTTTCTTCTGTACATGCACAGGAGTAACATGAGCGCGCTCTGCTTCTTCACAGAATTCACTCTTTCACTCCTGCACATGCACTTCAGTCTTCCCTGGCACGAGGCTCGTCCTCGCAACGCCGGCTGGCCAGGGGAGTCTAGCTGTGGGCGGAGGAGTCCTCTGATGTCACAACTCCACCCACCGAGCTCTGGGAATGAGAAACGCCCACCAATTCGGCGATATTGCAAGGCAAATTACAGCTGAGGGGGGTGAGTAATAAAATAAAACAAGCAGGAGGCATGTATATCATTATAGATATTAACTATGTTAATATCTTGCAAATGATGGTAGTGGGTTTACATCTACTTTAAGTGGCATCACACATAATGAATACTTCAAATGTAAACAGCAAACCCAGATCTGGCATGCGGCTTGGTAACAAGGCACACAAAAGACCAAGAGTCTGAGGAGGTGCAGTATGAATGGTGCTACTAACATCACAATTTACGACCCTAGCTTGAATGTAACACAACTTGAACTGCCTGCCTACCACTAAGAAGGGATATAGAGAGCAACGTGATGCCCCAACTGGTGAACTGAGAAACACCCTCAAGGCAGGAGTCTTATGCCGCGTACACACGATCGGACTTTACGGCATACTTTGTCCGGCGTACCGAATTTCGTCGGACAATTCGATCGTGTGTGGGCTCCAGCGGACTTTGTTTTCTCAAAAGTTTGACGGACTTAGATTTGAAACATGTTTCAAATCTGTCCGACGGACTCGAGTCCGGTCGAAAAGTCCGCTCGTCTGTATGCTAGTCCGACAGACAAAAATCGACGCTAGGGAAGCTATTGGCTACTGGCTACGAACTTCCTTGTTTTAGTCCGGTCGTAGGTCATCACGTACAAATCCATCGGACTTTGGTTGATTGTGTGTAGGCAAGTCCGTTCATTTGGAAAGTCCGTCGTAAAGTCCGTTGAAAAGTACGCCGGACAAAGTCTACCATAAAGTCTGCTCGTGTGTACGCGGCATTAGACAAAAGAGTAGCAGAAATACCTCCAAGAGGGGACTGGACAGGACCAGGACAGGGAGGAGAAAAAAAGGAATTTAAGTATGTTTTAACCTGTGCTATCATCCAATTTTAGCACAGCTTTTGTAATGTAACTACAAATTGATGATGATTTAGCAAATTAATAAAGAATAGTCTTTTATTTCAAAATGTAAAAATAAGAATATAATATAGAATTTAAAAAAAAAAAAAAAAAAAATTGTCATGAATTCAAAAATTATTTATTTCTTAATTTCCCATAATTAACAATAAATATACAATTCAAAAATAACTATTTGCGCTCCTATTATATAATACAATCAATAAAAAAATGATCAGAGAATCCAACAGCCACCCACACCTTATATCACTCCAAAAGTGTACAGAAAAAACAATGTAAGAATGAAGAGGTGTAGTGATGTCATGACTTCAAACCAACCTAGAAATGTGAAACTTTAAATAAATAAAAAAATGTCCACATGAAATATAGTGTCTCTCATAACTTCTTTTAGTACTACACATCCATGATTACATACTTCCTGTATATATTGTATCCACTTTACGACCCCCCATGAATAACCACCATTGGTTGTGCTCTCACCTGAAATATATGACCCTCATATACTTGTACGCTTGTGCCCCCTTTAAATATGATCCTCTTTTTACAAAGCCTCTTCCACAACTTAAATCCACAGGTATGGTCCCTTTAAATGGTGCCCATCCACCTATAGCATCCTTGGCTCTCCACTCTTAACTCAGCGATATTTGTGGATGATCTCTTGAATTTAAATTTTCCAACCATATCTTTGACAGATGTTGTTTATAAATGAGAAACATGCACAATTCTGCAGTTAACAGCGCTAAACCATGTCATAAATGACAATAGATGGGTAGGTATACTTTAAATAAAGACCTATCCATGGGCAGGTAGTCCTGATATAAATGTTATGACTAGAAGGTAACCATAATTAGTCCTCGGGTAGTCATATTGTACATAGGTAAATCCAATGTCCCAAAAGGCAGATAAGCTCACTCCCACCGGAAGGAAAAAAGGCTTACCAGATGTGGTGGACCCGACAGGGCATACGTCGAATTGGGTCAGATAAGGCTTGGGTGGTGAGTGGCTGTTGATGTCTGTGATGTCGCGGTTTGCTGGATTCCTCCAACTGGTCCCCGGGTCCTGGAAGGTGTGAGGTGTCCCAGGAATGTAGATGATTCTGTGGGTCTTGGGGGAGGGGTGAGGAGTTCCGTGGATAGATCCCTCAAACCAGCATTCATGGGTTAGGTGATGATGTAAAATAGAGAGATAAGAAAGGAAGGGCCACATAGTGTAAATCCGAATATAAAAATTTTAATAAAAAATTGTAAAGGAAATACACTCACGTATAAGTCCAAAATATACAGCGCTGTGAAAAAGTGGCGACAATGGGGTCCTGCCCGACGCGTTTCGTCCTAAAAAGACATCATCTGGGGGGTTACCCGCACTGTAGCCACACTCATATATATATAGGGGAAACTTCAGTAATCATGGAAAGCAGCTCCACATTGAAAAAATGGCACTTCCGGTATTGGCCCAAAATGGCCGACCGGCGTGCGTTCCAGGCATGCGTTCCAAGCCTCACTTCCGAAACCGGAGGTGAACCGGAAGTGGGGGAGCGATCTAAAGAGAAAAACGAAACTGCATGCCAAATTAAAAATATTCAAAGTATATTCAACTGGTCCACAATAAGTAGGTGCAGCAAAGTGATTGTGGATCGGGAAAAATCCCGATGCTACACGTTGTGCAATGTGTGTGCACAGAAAGGAGAAGTTTCTCCAGTGTGTCACCAGGAAGTGACGTGGGTGGGACAGTGAGCGCCGCAAAGGCGCTGTGATTGGCCATGGGAGGAGGTGCTTGAGATGAGAGGCGGTGGGCGGAACAGTGAGCGCCGCATAGAAGGTGGTCATGCGCAGTGACGGTGAAAACAGTGCTTGGGGTGAGATGCCGCTGTCGGCGGACTTATGACATGCGCAGTAAGAACTGAGAAGTGCTAGGGGAAGCAGTACAGCGACTGCTCAATGATGTGGAGGGTGTAGAGCCTGAACGCAGGTGCATCAGTGAGCTGCACAGATGGACATATAATCATAAAAATGTGAATCTAGCACCCAATGCACATGCTGAAGGATCAATATAAATAAATAAAATGAGGATAAATAAAGGCCATTGTGAAAAAAGCCAATATGAAAAAAAAGGGGGGAATAGTGGAGCGGGCTTCCATGAAGCAGTATGTAAGACAACATGACCATATGCATAGATACAAGAGACCAATACATAAATAAACAAGATGGTGTGAGAATACATGTAAGGCTCTTCCTATGACCATGGGAAAAAATGAAATAAAATTAAAAATTAAAACAAAATGCACACTTGGGTGCCATATGGATATGTGTGAGACATAAAAACGAGTTAAAATATATGGATGGACATGAAAGAAAAAATCGGAAATAAACATGGAACCCCAAAAGAGAAAGAAAAAAAAAGGTTGCATCGCCCCAAAATGGGGTGAAGATGGAGGGAGAGAGTTTCTTGTTTGGAGGTGGATATCAGGCTCCATTAATGAAAGCATTGACATCCAACTCCACATTGATACCTAGCGGAAAAAGGGTACGGAGCTCATGGATCCAAAAAAGTCTCCAATCGTGATACACCTCTGGTCATGGCTCCGCCCCTCCATGGGGGAACATATTGGTCTATCACTGTAAATTGTGTACCCGCAAACACCCGATTATGATGTAGCTTATAATGTCGGGGAACTGTATGTTTAGTGTCGCCACTCTTAATCAAAGCTATGTGCTCCGCCACTCTTATGGAAAAAGAGCGAATAGTACGGCCTACATATTGCTTGCCACAATGGCATGTGATCAGGTAGACGATGTAGCTGGTGGTACAGGTGCAAAATCGTTTGATGGAGTATCGTCTCTGTGTGACTGTTGACATAAACGATGTGGTTTTCCTTCCTATGCCAGAATTGTGACGGCATACTATGCATCTTCTACAGGAGTAGAAGCCCTCCATTTCATGAAAAAGGGGTTGGTGTATAGGGGAATTGATGATGTTAGGGGCAATTTTACTTTGCAAGGTAGGGGCCCCCCTAAAAATGACTTTAGCCCTGTCAGGTAAGACAGTGTTCATCCTCAGGAATGACCGAATTTTGAACACTGTCTTACCTGACAGGGCTAAAGTCATTTTTAGGGGGGCCCCTACCTTGCAAAGTAAAATTTCGGATTTACACTATGTGGCCCTTCCTTTCTTATCTCTATATTTTACATCATCACCTAACCCATGAATGCTGGTTTGAGGGATCTATCCACGGAACTCCTCACCCCTCCCCCAAGACCCACAGAATCATCTACATTCCTGGGACACCTCACACCTTCCAGGACCCGGGGACCAGTTGGAGGAATCCAGCAAACCGCGACATCACAGACATCGACAGCCACTCACCACCCAAGCCTTATCTGACCCAATTCGGCGTATGCCCTGTCGGGTCCACCACATCTGGTAAGCTTTTTTCCTTCCGGTGGGAGTGAGCTTATCTGCCTTTTGGGACATTGGATTTACCTATGTACAATATGACTACCCGAGGACTAATTATGGTTACCTTCTAGTCATAACATTTATATCAGGACTACCTGCCCATGGATAGGTCTTTATTTAAAGTATACCTACCCATCTATTGTCATTTATGACATGGTTTAGCGCTACACTTTTCTGTTGTTTCCTGCTTATATACCTTGTTGGTTGTGTTAGCTGCTTCCTTTTTTGTTGTTTATGAGCAGCGCAGAATTATTTTGTATATACAATTCTGCAGTTCACAAAGTCCATAAATCCAAATACACACAGACTTTAACCACCTCAATACAGGGCACTTTCACCCCCTTCCTGCCCAAGCCATTTTTCAGTTTTCAGCGCTGCCGCACTTTGAATGACAATTGCGCGGTCATGTTACACTGCACCCTAATGAAATCTTTATCATTTTTTTCCCCACAAACAGAGCTTTCTTTTGGTGGTATTTGTTCACCTCTGCGGTTTTTACTTTTTGCGCTATAAACAAAAGAAGAGGGACAATTTTGAAAAAACACAATATTTTTTACTTTTTGCTATAATAAATATCCAATTTTTTTTTTTAACAATTTTTTTCCTCAGTTTAGGCCATTATGTATTCTTCTACATATTTTTGGTAAAAAAAAAATTGCGATAAGCGTATATTGATTGGTTTGCGCAAAAGTTATAGCGTCTACGAAATAGGCGATAGATTTAAAGCATTTTTATTATTTATTTATTTTTTACTAGTAATGGCGGCGATCTGCGATTTTTATTGTAACTGCGATATTGCGGCGGACACATCGGACACTTTTGACACATTTTTGGGACCATTCACATTTATACAGCGATCAATGCTATAAAATTGCATTGATTACTGTGTAAATGTGACTGGCAGGGAAGGGGTTAACACTAGGGGGTGCTCGAGGGGTTAATGTATGACCTAAGGAGGTGATTCTAACTGTGGGGGGAGGGGACTGACTGGGGGAGGTGACCGATCGGTGTCCCTATGTACAAGGGACACGCCATCGGTCTCCTCTCCTCTCTGACAGGACATGGATCTGTGTTTACATGCACAGATCCACGGTCCTGCTCTGTTACCCGGCAATCGCGGGTGCCCAGCGGACATCGCGGCCGCCGGGCACGCGCACCGGGTCCCGAGCGACGCAGCGGGCGTGCGCGCGCCGCCAGCGATGCGCGCGCGCCCCCTAGTGGCTCGGGAGGGCGAGGACGTCATATGACGTCCGCCCAGAACAACAGAAGCCTCGTCCCGCCGTCATATGACAGTGGGCGGTGGCTTAGTGGTTAAAGTGAAGCGTGAATAATTTCTTCCTTCACTCTTAACTGAACAAAAAGCTGAAAACCTTGCTACATCCACCTCTACACAGAAGCACCCAGTGCAGCTTGGTAAGCTGCATTCCTACAATGATAATAATGGTACCTCTTAATCCTCTTGTATTTTATTGTATTATAACTGTATTGTCTCCCTTTTATATTGTAAATGTTGTGTAAACTGTTGGTGCTATATAAATCCTGTATAATAATAATAATAACCACAGGCTTTCAGGTCCTATGCCACAGGGAGCTGCTGTCTTGGCACTGCTGTCATTCACAAAACGCTTTTCCTTTTTTTCTTTTTTTTTGTTTTGAATACATTCTCTAATTAGATTAGGTGGATCTTATGACATCACCACCTTGTATCTTACCTTGTACAATCAGAAAACACCTTGTATTCTTAAAAAAAAAATTCAAGGCATTTCATAAGAAGATGGTGAATATTACTGCAGTACTGCACACTACTACTGTGATTGTCAGCTTCCCCCATGGCCTATTAGATAGGAGATATTTATATTTACATTGGTCCAAGTTGGAACAATGTATATTTCCAATAAAGAACATACCTATAGCTTTAAGCACACACATTGTGACTATTATTATGTCCAGGTACTTTATTATTATTGGGAAAGGGAAGGATTCATTTTGTAATTAACAATGCATTTTTTTTTTTACAAATTCTAAATTATTTTCTATAACTACTCTCCTGATAGCCTTATTTTTTCATTTTGAAATAAAAGATGATTCTTCGATAATTTTTAAATAGGTTGTCCCTTTCAAGCTGCATTCTAAAGATCATACACTGCGAACAGCCATGTTCCCTCATATAAAAGCGCATGAACAGGAATGCATAAGCACACAAGCTTTATTTTACCAGGAGGGAAAACTGTTCATTCAAGCTGGTAACAGGAGGTGAACTTTCAAATATCAGGCCTATACTGTCAATTCATATCATCCCAATGTAACAAGAGATAGATAAGCCTGTTACATTCTAGTGTTGCTGGGAGAAAAACTATAATGGTTAATAATGGGCCATCAAATTAACATGCTTTGACACATTTGTGACCATAATGCCTCTTCAATTGAAGTGCAGAAGAAGATTACAGTATCTAATGCTGAAAAAAACTTTCCCCAAGTTCCCAGGGCCCTTTGCACAGCCTTGAGCTAAATCAGACCATGCTAGAAAGAGCAAGAAAGGTGTTAAATAACAATGTAGCCAAAAGGGCAACATGTTGAAGGGATTGGATGTTACATAATAACAAATGATTGCAGCTACACATGGTATACAAACAAAAGGAGTCCTTCCACTGATTGGACACTCTCATTTTCACTTTGTCTGTTGACTGCGTACATCATGTCATAGTGCATGCAATGGTTGGGGGGGCTACTTTATCTTAACCATTCAAAAAGTATCATAGCATGTTAATATAGTTAGTGAATCAATCAATAGTTAAAGTGGATGTAAACCCAATGTCATCCTTTCTAAACTACTGCCATAGGGGTTATCTATAAGGATATACATGGCTCCTGCATGTATCTTTACCTGTCAAATGTCTCCCCTCTCTCTGTTATTAGACCTGAAAAACTGCATATTCTGTGGGTGGGTCTGTTGTTTAGAGCTCGGTGGGTGGAGTCGTGATGTCAGTAGACTCCCCGCCCACCTCTACACTCCCCTTGTCGATATCCATTTTCTCGGTGTATTTCTAACACTGAACTTCTGCTGAACTTCTGCTATGATCTCTAACATCCAGTGAAAAGACAGGAAAGTAATCACATGACTTCAGCATGCCAAATCATGGTGAGGTGTGGAACAGCCAATCCTTGCAGAGCTGCTGAAGAAAGGAGTGGGGGAGGGAATTTAAAAATACTGCATGTCTCTTAGGCTAATGCACGAGATGTAAATCACCTGTCACTCACAGCAAAGGGGAGTATTTGACAAAGTTTTTCTCAGTTTGTCAAGAATTGTCTCACTAAACAATAAAAGGGGATTGCTCAGAGATGGATTAACTCTGTGTGGCAAGACTGGGCTCAAATTATAGCAAATCTTATACTCTACAGTATGATAAAAAAAAATTTGGGGTTTACATCCACTTTAATTAATAGTCACACGTCACAAAAATCATTAAGGTACAAGACCCTGTTTTTAAGTAGTTCCCATATAATTCAGCTTTACAAGAAGTTCATGATCCTCTGATGCCGTGTGCTCTCTAGAATTAGATCATATAAATAAGTGAATGCTATCACATTCTGTTTGTAAAACCAGCCTGAATGAGCATTGGAAAACAATCGGTTAAGTCACAGGACTCCTCCAATAATGCTGAGGAATGCTTTCCCTTTCCAAGGGAATTTAAAGATAAAGAGGCTCTCTTGACTGTGGACAACCTAGTTTTCCATCTTAAAGAAATTTTAACAAGTCAGCGCTAGAAACACCAGTATTAAAAAGTGAAAACATTAATAAAGTGAAAACATTTAAACCACTCTAATAACATAAAAATTATTGGAAAAAAATAATGTAATTCCTGGTGTCTTGGATTCTGTGAGTGAATTGTGGATCGCAGACCGGATCGAATGACAAGTGGAGCGGCTGTGATTGCTTTACACTACTGAACTGTGTTTGTGCTGACAGTTGCAGGGCACCAAACAATGTAAGTGCATTTTTTTATGCATTTAAAAAAATATTTGTAGAAATTTTATGTGGTGAGTACCTTTCTGTGTTTCCCTATCATCCTATGAGTGGAGATTGGTGGGTCCAGAGAACTGGAGGAATAATTATCTGTGGTTAAACATATGTTAAATGTTATGTTCTATGTTAAACCATGTTTTGTGGAGCTTGATGGGTCCAGAAGGAGTGGAGGAATTCAATTAATGTGATTAAGCACATTACATCCATGTTCTGGTGAGTTCAGGCTGTCTAGGGGGTGTGCTGAGGGTCTTTTTCACTTTTCTTTCTGGCGCACCATTTGATTTTCTATTTTAAGTGGAGCTCCATGTGGATTATTGAACTTCTTCACAAGCACATTATTTGAACATTTTATATATTGAATATACGTTTTATTTTTTATGTGAGTGGTTCACATGTTTTAATTGTATTTTATTTATATTTCCACTTTTTAATACTGGTTTTTCTACCACTACCCTGTCAACATTTTTTATTTTTACACATATTTATGTGTTAAGGGTAGCTGCTGATAAATATGTTTTTCAATAATAATTGTCATTAATAATTGTCACTTGATTTTGGTTTAACGTTGCCTACTTTTGAATTACTTCCATCTTAAATGACATGCCACCAACCAGGTTCACAGATTTCACAGATTTTGGCAAGTATGCTGTCTTAAGGTATCAGCTTGAGCTGTCTGATACATGCCTCTTGCATGGGCCTATTGTCCATTTATATTTATAGAGCTGTGTGCCTGGGAAACTGATGCACTTTAGGCATTCAGTTTACGCTCCCTTCAAGGGTTTGTAGCTCCCTCCCAGATAAGCTACTGGTTAGGTTGGCACACTCCGTTTTGTGGCTCTGCTGTAATCAGCAAAGCAGCATGTGATTGCTTTGGTCTTCTCTGGGCTCTGTGGCTGCATGTTTGATTACTTCCCCCTGTTTTCTGGAGGCTTCCAGGATGTAGTGGGTGGGAGAGTCAAATGAGCAGTCTGAATATTTATGCAGCTCCAGGCAAT
Organism: Lithobates septentrionalis; assembly: GCA_037952835.1. Classification (NCBI taxonomy): domain Eukaryota; kingdom Metazoa; phylum Chordata; class Amphibia; order Anura; family Ranidae; genus Lithobates; species Lithobates septentrionalis. The sequence goes on from JBBDGP010000820.1 coordinate 1,677,071, forward strand.
CCCTGGGGGAAGGTGCCGAAATGGTGGCTGGGAGAGTGCATAGTTTGGATCCTCAGAGAGCAGGGTTCTTCCCCAGGAAGCGAGGTTCCTGGCCAGAAGGGCTGCCGTCCTTCTAGGCAGTCCAGATGAAGATTTTGTTAGTCTCATCGAGGTCCCAGCTGTGTATATCTGGAGGGGCCTATTTTGCTGTGAATCCTCTAGGAGATGAGGTTTCACTGAGGATCTGGTCTGGAGGCTTCGCAGAGGAGACTGTCTATCTGAGTCTGGAGGGAGACATCCAAGTCCCAGGGACACTGTTGAGTACAGACCTGAGAGAAGGATCCTATTGACTGTTGCTGCTGTTACCCCCTGATGCACTAACATAAAGGCTTGCCTGGCCTGGAACATTGCTTATGGTGTCCCAGTGTTATCCACTTTATGTCCTACTGCTTAAAGGACTGTTCTAAGAATTAGCTGCAAAGGGAAGAGTGTTCTTACATTCTTGTTTCCTGTCCTGGAGCATCCCACAGCTTCCCTAAGCCCTATCCAAGTTATTCTGCAATAAACAATAACAAAAAAAGGCAACCCCTAGACTGTTCCTTAAGCCAGAGGAGTGAGTGATGCTGTTTGCCTGGCTGCCACTGCACTAATGGGAAAGGAACTTGGAACACCAATCGGTGGCCCTTGTGTGGGTAGCTCTACAGGTAAATGTATTTTTGGTCTCTCATTGACCTTGCTTTTCCTTGTCCCTCTGATGATCGGAGTGTATACCCTCCCCACAACAGGAGATCTATTAATGAGGTGGATAAACCTCATTCTTCCTCTGCTTTTACAACAGTTACTCAAAAACACAGTTTTTTTTCCTCATTCAAGTGGCAGATCTCGAGGCCACAAATGCTCTGCGTCTTCTATTTGTTTTTTTCCCCGTAGTGTCTTGCTTTCTGAAACTTAGATTAAGTTTATTTTCATTTTATCTTTTTCTGGCATACTAGCCAGCACTACATTGATACTTTTGTACTAAATCCACCCTACAATGGGCTTTCCTGCTTACTCTTGCACTCCTTTGTTGTGGAGTTCTTTCCATTATTGAGTTTATAATGATGCTTGATTCTTTCCAAGCCCGATTCCTCTCTGTAGGTATTTTCCTAATCTCCAGGAATCAGTTGCCAATATTCTGGTAAGTTGTGTTATTTGGCTTTATGTACTGCTTGCTCACAAAACTGAAGCAAAACAGTCAGGCACAAGATTATACGAGAACGTCAATGCTTTTTCTGTTTTCCAGTGTCCACTTATTTAAGGTATAGCTGCATGTGACCCACATGTCAAAAATTATTCTGCAGTCCTGTGTCCCTCAATAGACTTCAAGACAAAGATGTAATTCTTACTGTTAATAAAAAAAAAAAAAAAAAAAAGAAGAAGAAGCAATGCATCCAAGCAGCCCAGCCTATGCTAAAATCACTTGGTCTATCTACCAGTATTACGGGAAGAGCAATGATCCACTCTAGAATTACTTTCTATATACAGTCCAATAAATTATAAAATCAAGTAGAATAGAAGGGGTGTCACAGAACGTCCCACACTCCGCTTGAGTGCTTCCGTCATATACCACTTCCTCCCAGTCTGTATACAGATATCAGATATTCCAACCTCTCTGAGCACAAAACAAGGCGACGCTTGCTTGTTGCTAACATGGACTCAGTTTATTCAGAACCAGAATACAGTCTTATATACAGGAGAAGACGAGGTTCCACCCTCCTGCTCATATTACTCTAACAATACAAACGTAACCTAATTAACATGAGCTAATTAACTAATCCTTTATACAGCCTAGGTGACCGAGATATGACCTTTTGCCCAGACTGAGTTAATTATCACAGGACATTTTCTCACAATAGCAGCAGCTCCAATAGGAGTCGTCCCGTCTCCTACATTGTATAGAGGACAATGTGATCAGTTCAATCAATTAACATAAACACAGGTAGTTGGAGTTGATGACACCAGCATCTCCTCACAGGATGTGTCCCAACAGTATGAATCAGTCTTATCAGCAGGGGGCTGCTGGAGGAATTCCCCCTCCCTCTTCAGGGACACAAATCCCAAGTGACCATAGCAAGGAGTCCCCAACAGAATAAAACAACATATACATATATACATGACTGAGTCCGATTAGTACATTTCAGACTGGATTTTTAATTCACCTCACAAAGAGTATTGTTCCATTGAAAATCCAGGGCCCATAATCAAAAGGCAAGAGGCTTGCATTCAGTCCTCTCCGACAGCCTCTGTCCTGGCTAGGTCTGTCACATTTCTCCCCTTTCGGCAGGAGACTAACACAGGAGGAGACCCCAGATGGGTTGACTCCGAAGTTAGTCCATAGTTCCAGTCCTCTACTGCCTGTACCCACACAGTACCCCAAACAAATTGTTCCAAACAGAGTATTACTCACCCAGCCAACCTCTGCCTCTCTCAGAGAACATATCTGCCGCTGGGGAGAGGCCTGGACTGGCCCTTCTCCCTGGAGTCCTTTCTGCCGCTGGAGAGAAGACAGGGTGACTGGGCTCACTCTGTCATGCTGTTGGGGATCTGGGCCCACTGCCCAGCATCCCTGGGGTATACAGGTGGAGACTGAAGTCCCATCCACCTTCACAGGAAATCCATCCTCTGTTAGTTGAGGGCAGAGTCCAGCAGTTCTCGGCCCTGTTGCCAGCCCTTCTGCTGGAAACCCCACACCATCTGTTCCGGCTAACTGTTGGGGAGGGAGGCTGACTGCCCCGCCTCCCTGAAACTCTGTAGTTGTTGCCGGTGCTGGGCAGAGGTTGGTAAAACTCTGCCCTGTTGCCAGCACTTCTGCTGGGGACTCCGCATCCCCCGCTCCGGCTAACCGTTGGGGTAGGAGGCTGGCTTCCTCCACTCCCAAACTGTGTAGCTGCCATTGGGGAGGTGAGCCGGCTGCTTCCTTTTCCATTCCCTCATCTGGTTGCTTGGACGACATGTCTATGGTACTGTCTCCCAGGTGCACTGATCTTTGCTGGGGAGGGAAGGCCGCTTCCTCCACCCTGGCCAACTGTTGGGGAGGGACAACACACACCTCCTCTCCCTTCTCCCCCTGTATCTGCTGCTGGGAAGTGATTGCCACCTTCTCACCCTGGGCCTTCGAAACTGCCACAGGTGTGGGGCAGAGGTCTTGGACCCTCTGTCCGGTTGCCAGCACTTCTGATGGAGAAGTTTGTTGTAACTCCACAGATACTGCTGTTGGTGCTGGGCAGAGCACAGTGAAGTTTGGCCCTAATACCAGCTCTTCTGCTGGAGGCTCCTCAGGTTGTTCTTCCTCAGCAGAAAAGTCTATTAAATTCCCTATCTCTATAACTGGTGTCTGGGGATAGAGGTTCACCATCTCCTGTCCATGGAACCCAGAAGATGTTATCAGTGCTGGACAGAGGTTAGCAGAACTCTGCCCTGTGGTCAGCACTTCAGGTTTGGGGACAGCAATCTTCAGATTTTCCACTGCCGATTCTCTGGCATGCTGCTGGACGTGTTCTAGCAGTTTCCTGTATGCCCTTTCCAGATGCTGTTCCTTCCTTAGCAAATGGTCCAGATCAGGTTTGAGCTCTGAGACCCCTGAAAGACCGAGCATAGCCTCTCTATATTCTCACAGGTCCTCAAGGTCAGGTTCCCCTTCATTACCAAACATAAAATGATCTGTAAGGCTCTCCCACAGCAATCCAGGGCCTCCAAAGTCATATCCCTCCGGAGAGCAGTCTGTTGTCTCCCCTAAATATCCCTGCTCTGTGTGCCATTGCAGAGCCCGATAACGATTGTCCAGCTCTATCTCCTGCTGGACCAGCCTGTCCAACTCAGTCACCCATTGCTCCTGGGGCTGCTCTCCCAGGAATGCCATCCGCAATGCCCATTGGTCACTGGCCCATTGCTCTTGGGTTGGAAAGCACTTGCCCTGTTTTATACCAGCGAGCTGGAGGGCTCCAATCCAGAGCTCCACCCGAATCTGCTGCCTGAGCTCCAGGTATTCATCCTCAGACACAGTCCTGGTGTATGTTGAAAGGATGATCCGCAGCAGCCCTAGGAACTCTGATGCCAGGTCCCTATCTCCGCTGGGGTGACTGAAGTCTGCTATGCTGATCTTGGATCCAGTTGGAGGTTTGGATGTCCCAGACTGCAGGAAGCTTTCCCGCTGCTTGCCACCAATGTCACGGAACGTCCCACACTCCGCTTGAGTGCTTCCATCATATACCACTTCCTCCCAGTCTGTATACAGATATCAGATATTCCAACCTCTCTGAGCACAAAACAAGGTGACACTTGCTTGTTGCTAACATGGACTCACTTTATTCAGAACCAGAATACAGTCTTATATACAGGAGAAGACGAGGTTCCATCCTCCTGGTCATATTACTCTAGCAATACAAACGTAACCTAATAACCTAATTAACATGAGCTAATTAACTAATCCTTTATACAGCCTAGGTGACCGAGACATGACCTTTTGCCCAGACTGAGTTAATTATCACAGGACATTTTCTCACACTAGCAGCAGCTCCATTAGGAGTCGTCCCGTCTCCTACATTGTATAGAGGACAATGTGATCAGCTCATTCAATTAACATAAACACAGGTAGTTGGAGTTGATGACACCAGCATCTCCTCACAGGATGTGTCCCAACAGTATGAATCAGTCTTATCAGCAGGGGGCTGCTGGAGGAATTCCCCCTCCCTCTTCAGGGACACAAATCCCAAATGACCACAGCAAGGAGTCCCCAACAGAATCAAACAACATACAATATATACACATATATACATGACCAAGTCCGATTAGTACAGTTCAGACTGGATTTCTAATTCACCTCACAAAGAGTATTGTTCCATTGAAAATCCAGGGCCCATAATCAAAAGGCAAGAGGCTTGCATTCAGTCCTCTCCAACAGCCTCTGTCCCGGCTAGGTCTGTCACAAGTGGTGTTCCAGTTTGGCATTTGCTGCCCTCTGTAAAGCATAGGGTACATTTGCACCAGAACTGAACAATACAAGTAGAAACAAGAGAGCAACCTAGAGCATTATCACTATAGAAATTTCAAGGATTAGTGTAGTAAATGTTATATTAATGATTATAATGCCGCGTACACACGAGCGGGCTTTACGGCGGACTTTGCCCGGCGGATTTTTCGACGTACTTTACGACGGACTTTCTGAATGAACGAACTTGTCTACACACAATCCACCAAAGTCCGTTGAATTCGTACGTGATGACGTACGACCAGACTAAAACAAGGAAGTTCATAGCCAGTAGCCAATAGCTGCCCTAGCGTGGCTTTTTGTCCGTCGAACTAGCATACAGACGGCGGACTTTTCGACCGGACTCGATTTCAACGGATAAATTTTAAACAAGTTTCAAATCTAAGTCCGTCCAACTTTTGAGCAAACAAAGTCCGCTGGAGCCCACACACGATCGAATTGTCCAACGAAATCCAGTCCGCCGGGCAAAGTCCGCCGTAAAGTCCGCTCGTGTTTACGCGGCATAAGAACCAATTTTGCACATCTCATATCACTAGGACGAGACGTGCATGTCAACCAGTCTGGTGGAAACTCCCAAAAGAGCACATAGAACCATGGCCAGTGGTACTCCTTTTAGTTGTAGTCATCGGCTTTCACTGTATCATTCACAGGTACAGTAAATGTGAAGCCTCTGTGTCCTAAACTAAGCAGTCCCCTACTGCAGGCCATGGTTCGATGTGCTCTTTGATAGTTTCTACTACAGCTCCATATACTGCTGTTATGCATCTAACGATATTACTAAGGATTACAGGGCAATGTTTTCACAGAGGAACATTCTTTTTGAATAGATTTGTGAAATAGGGAGTTCCCTTGAAATGCATTGCCTAGCACTCCTCAGTCATTGGGTGTAAGAGTATCACAATAGTTTTTGGTGCTGAAAGAGCTTTTAACAGAGCTATGGAGTTTACTTAACTGCTTAATTTATGTAGGCATTACAACTACCTGGGGCATATACGGGGGTGGCAAGGACTATATTTGAGATTTAGAAGAGCATCAATGGGGGGTGGGGCAGGGGGACTTTATTATGTGTGAAGAACTGATCAGGGTGGTTCTACTGTGTGTGAGGAGAGGGGGCAAGGGAGCTGTATTATATATGAGGAGAGGCAGCAGGGGAGCTGTATTTTCTGTGTAGAGAGGGAGCAGGGTGGCCACATTGTGTGTGAGAGGATGGGGGCATAGTGTTGTTTTTGTGTGTAAGGTAAAGGGGCAAGGGGCTGTATAGTGCATGAGGAGAGGAGGCAGGGGGCTGTCTAGTGTCTAAAGAGAGAGCTGTATGTTTGTGAGGAGAGGAAGCATGGGTGCTGATGTGATGAGAGGGGCAGGGGGGCTGAATCATGTGTGAGAACAGGAGGGGGCTGTATTTTGTGTGCGTGTGTGTGATGGGAGGGGGTTGCATTGTATGTACTTGTGAGAAAGGAGGAGGCTATAAGTGTGAATGGGTCTGCATTATATGTGAGGAGGAGGGGGCAGGGATCTGTATTGTTTGCATGTGGGATAACTGGTTGATGAGTGGATGCAGAAGGGAGTGGTAGACAAGGAGGTGCAGAGATGAGTGATGATGAGGGTGCAGAATTGAGAGATTGACAGGAGGGTCGGTGGATGGCAGAGGTGTGTGGTGGAAGAGGGCCGGGGGTTCTTTCTGAGGGGTTGCTTAAAGTAGAGAGAGTTGACTTTTTTGGGTGTTTACTGGAGAATTTTGCTTGTGTAGCACCCTCTTAGAAGTAGAGGAGGCTTCAAGGTAAATTTAGTTGGCCCCACCGTAAGCAGGGGTTGATTAATTGGGGCTGCTCAGTGTCTCGTAGGCTATTGCTGTGTTACTTTCCCCTAGCTTTTAGAAGATTCTAGAATCATAGTTGGAGGAAGAACGGGGCATGCAGCCTGAATATTTATGGGACTCCTGCTAATCCCTGGGGAGGTGTGTCCAGCTGGTGGTGAGAGAACCCATAAAAAGTCTGAAGCCTGAGCAGCAGGTGTAGAGTTCATGGGTCCAGTCCTGCAGGAGGGGATCCCTGTGCAGGGGCTCTGCTCCAAGCCAAGTTTCTAGAAGAATCTATTAGGAAAACACTGAGGTCTCAGCTACGCTTAGCTGAGGGGGGCTGTTCGCAAGCCTGAGTCTAGGGATCTGGGTTGGATCTGGAGAAGCTCAGTGGAGAGAGCCAGGAGTCATTTGGTGGGAAAGAGTCTAATTGTTCTATGGTGGTATGAGTCTACATCTCCCTCACTAGGGAGAGACTAGTGGATATCAAAACTGTGTTTACTATGCTTCAGTTTGTAAAGAAAAAGGAATCTCTTTACAGAGCTATTCCTGTTCATTCATTCTTTGCAGCTGAGGCTGCAGACAGTCCTCAATCTCATTTCTCTGTCTCAAAAGTCAGCCATCAGGGTTGTGTTTAGACCCTTGATATTTCACCAAAGCCCCCAAAAGGGCTGCTAAAAAAAATGTTAAAAATAATAAATACTATATTAAAAAATAAATAAGAAATAAAAAAATACTACTAACACGATCCTCTGCCCTACTGACACAACTGCTGTTCTTTTGACACTGTCCACTGCTCTACTGACTGACACTGTTCACTGCCCTACTGACACCAACCTCTGCTCTACTAACACTATCCACTGCTCTAATGACACCATCCTCTGCACTACTGATACCATCCACACACCGTCTGCTGCCCTATTGACACTGTCCACACACTGTCCACTGCTCTACTGAATCTGTTCACTGCTCCACTGACTGACACTGTCCACTTTTAAGGTAGGCTAAGTTTATATTTTTACAGGGACATTTTGTTATATTTTTCAAAATTTTCCTTACTTTTCAGTTAGACCTTGCTAGTTAAATTCTTAAAAAATAAAACGGCCAAACCCCAACGATCTCTTTCATGTTGTTCAGGTAAATCTCCACCTCTCAAAGATTGCCTAGGCCTGCTCTAGGCTTTAAAAAACCTGTGTATTTTTATTTAAGATTTTAGGTGAAAAAACGGTTTTAAACTCCATCATCCACAAAAAAAAATAATTCCAGTGGTATATCTGACAGGTTCAAGAGGAATCTCTGTTAAATTAAATGCAAAATTTTATTTCAGGGTCTTTGCAAATAGTAAAATACAAAATAAACTGGAGAAAAAAAATAACTACATAATTAGATTTCTTAGGCAACACTTATAACATTTAGGAGAGACTGGAAAAAAAAAAAAAAGCATACGATTTAAGATGTGCTTGAGTTATGCTGATGCAATCTAGGAGTACCTAGTAAATATTTGCTGTTCTAAAAAGGTACATAATGTATTAGGCTTCCTGAAAGCCCTTGAAAAGCTTCTAATCAATTGACTAAGCACTAAAAAGACTAACACTGCTGCATTAGCCATATAAATGTAAAGGAACTTTTTGTGTGAACAAATGGTCTTTTTTATAGTAGGTCTAACAAATAAAACCCAAATGCTCTGCTGTTTTCAAGAACATAAAACAGGTAATTGTAATGCCGCGTACACACGGTCGGACTTTTCAGCTACAAAAGTCCGACAGCCCGTCCGACAGACTTTTAACAGACTTTCTAACAACCGGACTTGCCTACACACGATCACACCAAAGTCTGACGGATTTGTACGTGATGACGTACACCAGACTAAAATAAGGAAGTTGAAAGCCAGTAGCCAATAGCAGGCCTAGCGTGGGTTTTTGTCTGTCGGACTAGCATACAGACGAGCGGATTTCTGGGTCTGGCGGAGTTACGACGTAAAGATTTGAAGCATGTTCCAAATCTAAAGTCCGTCAGATTTGCGACTGGAAAAGTCCGCTGAAGGTCCGGTGAAGCCCACACACGATCGGATTGTCCGCCGGATTTGGTCCGTCGGCGTACGTCGGACAAGTCCGGTCGAAAATTCCGACCGTGTGTACGTGGCATAAGCCTAAAATACCTTAACATTTTAAACAAGCAAAATTTAATGAAAATATTTATCTGAGTTTTCAAGCAATGAAATATTGACACAAATGCTTTTCAGTTTTCGTTCATGAGACAAAATCAGTTATTTTTTCTATTAAAGTTTTGAGCACTTTATTTTTTTAGTCCGCAGTCACTGTATTTACGAAAAATCAAGTTAGACTTACCGGTAACTTGTTTTCCAGGAGTCTTTCAGGACAGCACCTTGAGAGCGTGGCTCCACCCACTTGACAGGAAACACACCTCCACCAAACTTTAAAAGGAGGCTCCTTCCCACTTATCATCAGTAGTAGTAGAGAACCTCCGGCCCAAGCTGGAACACAATCAGAATATGGTTAGTCACAGCATAGTAATTTAATACAATAAGGGCGGGTTGCTGCTGTCCTGAAAGACTCCTGGAAAACAAGTTACCGGTAAGTCTAACTTGATTTTTCCCTTAACGTCTTTTAGGACAGCACCTTGAGAGGATAACAGAGACTTACCCACTTAGGGAGGGACCACAGCTTGCAAGACCTTTCTGCCAAAAGCCTGTTCACTGGCTGACAGAAGATCCAGCCTGTAATGATGGACAAACGTAAGGTAACTTGACCACGTAGCCGCCCTACAAATCTGATCTGGGGTGGCACCAGCCATTTCTGCCCATGTAGTGGCCTGAGCCCTGGTAGAATGCGCTTTAATTCCCAGCGGGGGAGATAGCCCCGACTGAGAGTAGGCTGCTAGAATAGCTGATTTAAGCCATCTAGCTATAGACCCCTTAGAAGCTTGTTGGCCCTTCTTTTTACCCGAAAAAAGTATAAATAGAGAATCCGAGGATCTAAAGTTACTTGTTACCTCCAGATACTGTAATAAAGTCCTTCTTACATCCAAATTGTGGAATTTGCCTTCTTTTTCCCCTGAAGGGTTAGAGCAAAAGGTTGGCAGGATGATCTCCTGCGACCTATTGTGTGCTGACGCTACCTTTGGCAAAAAACCCGGATCGGTTTGAAGTATAATCCTATCAGTGTAGATAGGTCTTAAGAGTAAGATTCCTTAGAGAGATTTCTTGTAGTGGTTCAAAAGGTTCCTTTGTAAGGGCTTGCAGGACCACTGATAGATCCCAATTGGGAAAGTGCTTAGCCGAAGCTGGTCTAGATCTGGTAAGTGCCTTGAAAAATCTTATAACCAAGGGCTCAGAAGAGATTGGTCTTTCTAGAAATACTCCCAAAGCAGCTACTTGAACTTTAAGGGTGCTGACTGACAATCCCTTGTCTGCCCCCTCTTGAAGAAATTCCAAAATTGACACAAAATTTTTTACTTTTCTTTTAGTCAAATGACAAAAAGAGTTGAAGACCTTCCAATATTTAGCATAGATTTTTCTGGTCACTATTTTCCTACTGGAAAGTAAGGTAGTTACCAAGGGTTGTGACAGACCTTTGTTTCTTAACAACTGCTCCTCAGAAACCAGGCCGTGAGGCTTAGACTGGCCACTCCCGGATGCTGTATTGGACCCTGTAGGAGCAGGTCCTGCCGGAGAGGCAGCCGCCAAAATGGTTTGACTGCCATCTGTAGAATGGTGGAAAACCATGCCCTCTTTGTCCAAAATGGAGTAATTAGGATTATTGCCACCTTCTCCCTCTGTATCTTCCTTAACACCAACGGGATAAGTTGGAAAGGAGGAAATGTGTAACCCAGATGGAAGTTCCAGGGCTGGATTAACGCATCTGTCCCCTGGGCCTTGTTGTTTCTGTGAATAGAGAAAAATACTGGGAGTTGTGTATTTTCCTGTGACGCAAATAGGTCTATTTGCGGTTGACCCCAGGCCCTGGTAATCATTGCAAAGATTTCCGGATTCAGGCTCCATTCTGACTCCTGAATCCGCCTTCTGCTTAGATAATCTGCCACTACATTTAAGGTGCTTTTGAGGTGGACTGCTGATAAGGACCGAACATGCTTTTCTGCCCAAACCAGGATCTTTGAAGCTAGCAACTGAAGTGTTTTGCTTCTTGTACCCCCCTGTTTGTTTAGGTAGGCTATGGTAGTGGCGTTGTCTGAGAGGACCCAGACATGAGAACCTTGAAGGATAGGAGAGAAGGCATCTAAAGCTAAGGCGACTGCCTTTAGTTCCCTCCAATTTGAGGACCTCTTTGCTTCTGTCCGAGACCACATTCCTTGCGTGAAGTCTTGGTCTAAGTGAGCTCCCCAACCCCATACACTGGCATCTGTCGTTACCACCTTTTCTATTGGAAATGACCAGAGCAGGCCTTCTGACAGATTCTCCTGTCTTCTCCACCACCAAAGTGATCTCTTGACTTTGGTGGGTATCTTTACCTTTGCTTCCAGAGATTCTGACCTGTGATTCCATATTCTCAGGAGAAAGCTCTGGAGAGGCCTGAAATGTAACCTTGCTCATTGAATGGCTGGTATGGTTGCGGTTAGGGTTCCTAGGGATGACATCACTTGTCGGACTGATAATTCCTGGCTTGCCTGTAAGGACGCTACCACCTTCTGGACTTTCCCTTTCTTCTCTTCTGGGAGAAAAATCTTTTGTTCCCTTGAACAGACCTGATACCCCAGGAATAGTATTTTCTGGGCTGGATTGAAATTTGACTTCTGCATATTTATGATCCAACCCAGGGTTTCTAGATGACCTCGGGTCTTTCCGAGGTTGTCTAGCAGTCTTTCCCTGGAGGGGGCAAAAAGGAGTAGGTCGTCCAAGTACGGAATTACCGCAATCCCCTGCATGCGAAGAGGTGCAAGCGCTTCTGCCATTATTTTTGTGAATATTCGTGGGGCAGAAGACAGGCCAAAGGGAAGGGCCCTGAATTGCAAGTGCAGAACCTCTTTTCCCAAATTTATCGCCAATCTTAGGAATCTTTGGGACTGCGGGGCTATAGGGATATGCAGATAGGCATCTCGAAGGTCTATTGATGCCATAAAGCATTCCCTCGTCAATAGATTCTTGACCGTGAAGATGGAGTCCATACAAAACCTTTTGTATTGGACTGATCTGTTCAGCGGTTTCAGGTTTAGGATTAACCGAAAATCTCCGGATGGTTTCTTTATCAGGAATATACGGGAATAAAATCCCTGATAAAGCTCCCCCTGTGGGACGTAAGTCATAACCCCCTGATCTATCAGATCCTTTAATAGGCTCTTCATTGCCAGGGATTTTGTTACATCTCTTGGAAGATCTGTCACCAAGTACCTTTCTAGGGGGAGATCTGAAAACTCTATATTGTAACCCTGGGCTAGCATATTCAGAATGTACTGGTTTTCTGTTATGCTTGCCCAATAGGGGAGAAAGTATTGTAGTCTTCCCCCTACCTGTAACCGACTGTCATTGCATCTTGCTGGCTGACGCAGGAGGATGGAAAAGGACATTTCCTCTGCCCTTACCCCTCTGCCCTGACCAGCTTTTCTTTTTCTCTTGAGGCTTGTTCTGTTCCTGAGCCCTTTGAGGACGAAAAAAATGTTTGACTGGTTGTTTCTTCTTTTTGACAGGAAAAGATTTCTTTTTATCTGCAGTCCTGTCCAGAACTGAATCCAAATCAGGGCCGAACAATAAGTCTCCTAGAAAAGGGACCCCGCATAATTTGTTTTTAGATGCTGTGTCCCCTTGCCAAGTCTTTAGCCATAAAGCCTGTCTAACCGAATTAGCAAGGGTTGCCGCCTTAGCTGTCATCCTGATAGACTCTGCTGAGCCATCAGAGACATAGGCTACGGCTGCTGAGAGGGTAGAAAAGGAGTCAAGGATTTCTTGCTTAGGGGAATCTGCTATTATATGAGCTTTAAGCTGATTTACCCAATACTCCAAGTTCCTGGAGATGCAAGTAGTTGCCATTGCTGGCTTAAGGTTGCCCATAATGGATTGCCAAGTCCGCTTGAGCTGTTGATCCATTTTTTTATCCATGGGGTCTTTTAAGATCCCCATGTCCTCAAATGCTAGATCAGTAGATCTTGACACTTGAGAAAAGGCTGCATCAAGTTTTGGAACCTTATTCCAAAGAGATGCTGGGTCTTCATCAAAAGGGAACCTTCTCTTATGAGCCCTAGAGAAAAATGGTTTCCTATCAGGGTCAGCCCATTCTTTTCTGATTGTTTCAGAAATCACTGCATGGACTGGAAAGGTACGGGACTTAGACTCAGTAAGCCCTGCATACATCTTGTCATGTAAAGACATCTCCTTATGTTCTTCCTCAAGGCCTAGAGTAGCATAAATAGCCTTTAAAAGGCCATCCACCTGATCCAAAGACAATTTATACCTGGAAGACATATTTTCCAGCTCATCACTATCCTCATTCGATTCATTAGAATGGGATGGGGAAAGCCCTTCCCGGTTCAGAGGACCCATTTCTGCCTCTACTGCCGGGACTAACAGCGAGCCTTGAGAGGACTGTGAGGTAGTGGGCTGACTTGCAGATGGATAGGTGAGTGAGGATCTGAAGGATTGAATGGTAGCATCCAATTCCTTTTTAGCAGATGCGATTAGATCACTGCATGCGGAAGTGGTTTCTTCCCTCACCAAGGAGTCAATACATGCTTGACATAAAGCCTTTTTCCAGCCTTCATTTAACTTAATTTTGCATGAAGGACATTTCTTTCTAATCCCAGGGTCAGAGCTCTTGGCCTGCCATGATAAAGGGAAAAAAGAGAGAGAAAAAAGACAAACCATCTTTTAGAGTCAGCCTGATTACTCAAGGTTGCTCACCACAGGTGCACAGTGAGAAAAGCTATCAGACTCATGTGCCCTGACAGGCCCCTCCGCCACCAGGGGGAAAAAATACCCTCAAACTTCACTAACATTTAGAGAGAAGAGGGCTAGAGAGAGACCCCACAGTAAAGCTGAGCAGAAACTACAGTCTGCTCCTTACCTGGGCCTTGCTGGTGCCTGTGCCTGTTCCACTCGCTGCGGTTCCTGAATCCATGCTGAGGCAGCAGCATGATGCCTGTGGCGAAAATGCCGGTTCCGGACTCCAATAGCACCTGTGCGCCGGACCGGAACCAGCAATAAATAGGCACCAGACCTATTCATCCCTCCTCCCCCTGCGCTTCCGGCGGAAATTACGCCTGGCGCCTGCTCCATGGATGCCGCCCCACTTCCGGATACCTCACATCCGGCGGATGCAGTCCTCTGACTGCCCTTCCCAAGATGGCGGCGGCGTCAGGGAAAAAACATGTGCAGGCAAGAAAAAAACAAACAAAAAATGCCTGACATGCCTGACGCCTCTGCCTGGGAGCAGCAATACCCGGAGCAGTCCTGGCTCTCCCCGAGCACTGACGAGGGAGAAGGAGCCCATCCACCCGGCACCCGTAAGCCTGTGGAAAATGGGAGGAATCGGCTCTCCTGAGGTAGGTAAAAATAGTGGAGTAGGGAGCCTGTTCTCTCAGGACAGAACCTTGAGAGCTCCAAACTCCCACATGTGTTCCCGCCGGAGGAAACACATAAACTGATAAGTGGGAAGGAGCCTCCTTTTAAAGTTTGGTGGAGGTGTGTTTCCTGTCAAGTGGGTGGAGCCACGCTCTCAAGGTGCTGTCCTGAAAGACGTTAAGGGAAAGAAGTAATACGTTTTCACACCTACACCCTGCTTCCTTCCACATTAGTTCTTAACCACTTGCCTACAGCTCACTTTCACCCCCTTTCTGCCCAGGCCAATTTTCAGCTGTCACACCTTGAATGACAATTGCGCAGTCATGCAACACTGTATCCAAATTCATTTTTTATCATTTTCTTCCCCACAAATAGAGCTTTCATTTGGTGGTATTTAACCACCTCTGGGTTTTTAATTTTTTGCTAAAAAAAATGGAAAAAGACCGACAAATTAAAAAAAAAAAGTTTCTTAGTTTCTGTCAGAAAATGTTGTAAATTTTTTTTCCTTCACTGATATGCGCTGATGAGGCTGCACTGATTGGCACTGATAGGCTGCACTTAAGGGCACTAATTATTATTATTATTATTCAGGATTTATATAGCACCAACAGTTCACGCAGCGCTTTACAATATAAAAGGGAGACAATACAGTTATAATACAATAAAATACAAGAGGATTAAGAGGGCCATGCTCAGAAGAGCTTACAATCTAATAGGGTGGGGCAGGTGGTACAAAAGGTTGTAACTGTGGGGAATGAGCTGGTGGAAGTGGTAGGAGATTAGTTGGAGACGTGATAGGCTTTCCTGAAGAGATGAGTTTTCAGGGATTGCCTGAAGGTAGCAAGAGTAGGGGATAGCCGGATAGATGGAGGTAGCGAGTTCCAAAGGGTGGGAGAGGCTCTGGAGAAATCCTGGAGATGAGCATGGGAGGAGAAGATGAGAGAGCTTGAAAGCAGGAGGTCTTGAGAGGAGCGGAGAGGTCGATTTGGATGTTATTTGGAGACAAGATTAGTGATGTAGCTCAGGGCAGAGTTGTGAATGGCTTTGTATGTTGTGGTTAGTATTTTGAATTTAATTCGCTGGGTGATTGGGAGCCAGTGTAGGGATTGGAGTAGAGGGTTGGCAGACACTGAGCGGTTGGTAAGGTGGATAAGTCTGGCAGCAGCATTCATGATAGACTGAAGAGGGGATAGCCTATGGAGAGGTAAGCCAATGAGAAGGGAGTTGCAATATTCAAGGCGAGAGATAGCAAGGAAGTGAATGAGGAGCTTGGTGGTTTCATTTGTTAAAAAGGGGCGAATTTTAGAGATGTTACGGAGGTGAATTCTACAAACTTTTGACAACGATTGGATTTGAGGTTGAAATGACAAGTCAGAGTCTAGGATTACACCTAGTACCCTGGCGTGAGGGGAGGGACTGATAGTTGCATTGTTGATTTTGATGGAAAAGTCATGGAGGGGTGCACGGGCGGGGGGGAATATTAATAGCTCAGTTTTAGAGAGATTTAGTTTAAGGAAGTGGTGCGACATCCATGCTGATATGTCAGTTAGTAAGTTTGTAATGCAAGAGGAGACTGAAGGAGTGAGGTGAGGAGTAGACAGATAGATTTGGGTGTCATCAGCGTATAAGTGGTATTGGAAGCCGTGGGCAGTTATTAAGTGACCGAGGGAGGAGGTGTAGATAGAGAAGAGAAGGGGTCCAGGAACCGAGCCTTGGGGGACCCCCACAGAAAGGGGCAATGGAGAGGAGGAGACAGAGTTGTAGGTGACACTGAAGGAGCGCTGTTATAAATAGGCAGAGAACCAGGATAGAGCAGAATCTCGGAGGCCAAGGGAATGTAGCTTATTGAGAAGGAGCGGGTGGTCAACAGTATCAAAGGTCGCAGAGAGGTCAAGTAGTAGGAGTATGGAGTACTGGCTGTTGGTTTTAGCAGTTAGTAAATTGTTAGTGAGTTTTAGTAAGGCAGTTTCCATGGAGTGCTGCGAGCAAAAGCCAGACTGTAAGGGGTCAAGAAGGTTATTTTCATTGAGGTAGGAGCTAAGACGGTTGTAGACTAAGCGTTCTAGAAGCTTAGAGGTGAATGGGAGCAATGCGATGGGTCTTAAGTTGTTTAGGTCGGTAGGGTCCAGTGAGGGCTTTTTAAGAATGGGAGTGATCTGCGCATGTTTTAGAGGGGAGGGGAAGATGCCACTAGAGAAGGAGAGATTGAAGATGTGGGTGAGGGAGCATAGGATAGAAGAAGAGGGTGACCGTAGTAGTTGTGAGGAAACAGGATCCAAAGGACAATTGGTTAGGTGGGCATCCGAGAAAATTTTTGTAACCTCTTCCGTAGTAGCCAATTCAAAAGAGGAGAGTGTTGAATGCGCTGCTAGGCAAGGTATGTTGGGTGGGGAAGACGTACGCACAGTGGAGATGTCCTCACGAATTGCATCGATCTTGTCTTTGAAGTGATTGGCAATCTCTTGGGCAGTGAGTGAGTTAGTGGGTAGAGGGGGTGGTGGACGAAGCAGAGAGTTAAAGGTTGAGAAGAGCCGACGGGGACTGGATGACAAGGAATTAATAAGAGAGACAAAGTAGGCTTGTTTGGCAGCATGGAGGCATGAATTGTATTTTAGAAGGGCAGATTTAAATAGGGTGAAGTCTTGCAGGCATTTGGTTTTATGCCACAGTCGTTCAAGAGCACGGCAATGTCTCTTGAGATTTCTAGTGTTGTCAGTTTGCCAGGGTTGTAACGGTCGGGGCCTGATTCTACGTGTGGTTAGAGGAGCAAGTGCATCTAGCGATGATGAGAGTGAACTGTTGTAGACAGAGGTGGCCAGGTCAGGACAGGAGAGAGATTATGTCTTATAGGTGGTCAGTAGCAGAATAGAGAAGAGAAGGGTTAAAGTGGCGAAGGTTTCTACAAGTGAATGTTTGCTGCTTGGAGGGATGGGTGGTTGGAGGCAAGGATACAGTGAAAGTAATGAGGTTGTGATCAGATAGAGGAAAGGGGATGTTGGTGAGGTTGCCAGGGTTGCAGAGATGGGAGAATACAAGGTCAAGGGTATTACCATTGGAGTGAGTGGAAGTATGTGTCCATTGGGTTAGGTCAAAAGATGAGGTTAAATCGAGAAGTTTAGCTGTAGTTGGGCTGTTAACGTTGACAGGAATGTTAAAGTCACCAAGAATAATGGTGTGCATTTCAGAGGAGAGAAAGTAGGGTAGCCAGGCAGCAAAGTCATCAAGAAAGCGCGATACCGGTCCTGGAGGCCTATAAATTGCTGCAATCCTCAGAGAAATGGGAGAAAACAGACGAATACAGTGCATCTCGAAAGAAGAGAGGGATAGAGAGGGAGGGACAGGAAGGACTTGGAAGGTGCTTTGTGGGGATAGAAGGAAGCCAACTCCACCTCCTTTCTGTCTGTTGGGTCTGGGGGAGTGAGTCCAAAGGAGACCACCATGGAAGAGGGCAGCAGGAGAAGCTGAGTCAAAATTTTGAAGCCAGGTTTCTGTTATGGCGAGTATGTTCAAGCCATGAGAGATGAAGAGGTCATGTACAGATGTTAGCTTGTTACAGATGGAGCAGGCGTTCCAAAGGGCGCATGAGATTGGTGGGGTGCTTTGAGGAAGCAGGGGGATAAAAATTAAACTGAGTGGATTGCGGTGGTTGCCAGAGGGGGAGGGGTATTGGATATGTGGCTTGCATTTGGAAAATGGTGGACCAGGATTAGGAGAAATGTCACCTGAGACTAGGAGAAGGAGGAGGGCGACGAAGGCAAGGTGGGAGTGGGATGTGCATGAGAGCACGTGTCTAGTGGCCCTGGTGTTTATGTCAGCATGTGGGTGCAGCAAATGCAGGAGATGATGGGTGCCATAGTAGGGAGAGGGTAGGAGTGAGGGTGATATGTGCATGCTGCAGGGAAAAGAGGAGGGGTAGAGTAAAGATAATTTGAGAATAGAAGACACCAATGTGAGAAGGAAGAGAATAAGGAGCATGTTAGTGAATAGAGAGTGGGAAACGAACCTAATATAAAATAAATGTCAAAGATGGTTTGCTTGTCGTCTTGCAGAGTGGAGCAGAGTTCTTGTTGTTCATGCAGCTTTAGTTATCCTGCTTTCGTTAAACTGCGTCGGTGAAACTACACATCACTCAGGACAGAGCCATGATTTCTTCGCCTTGCCCCTGTCTGCGCCACCCCATAAGCTGCCATAAATTTATAGGGAGACTAAGCTGGGATGCATTTCTCAGTTGGTCATTATTGGGTCTGATGTGAGACACCTGAATATGGGGAGGAGAAGACCAGATACAGACACAGGCTAGGGTCGTAAAGCTAATTACCTCTCTTGATCACTCAAGACACATGGAGTTGAGAATCAATCACCAGTAATATTGCTATTGCAGTGTGTTTGTTATAGAGCTAGCAGTAAATATGGAAGTTTAAAGATATGGCAGCAGGAGACAATTACCAAAAATATTTCACAGCAAAGTCAGTTCAGTAGGGATGTACAGATGGATAGGAGACAATTACCTGTAAAAGAGCAGAGAAGACATGATCAGAATTGATAACTGCGTCGGTGAAACTGCGCATCACTCGTGACAGAGCCATGATGTCTGCGCCTTGCCCCTGTCTGCGCCACCCCATAAGCTGCCATAAATTTATAGGGAGACTAAGCTGGGATGCATTTCTCAGTTTGTCACTATTGGGTCTGATGTGAGACACCTGAATATGGGGAGGAGAAGACCAGATACAGACACAGGCTAGGGTCGTAAAGCTAATTACCTCTCTTGATCACTCAAGCCACATGGAGTTGAGAATCAATCACCAGTAATATTGCTATTGCAGTGTGTTTGTTATAGAGCTAGCAGCAGTGGCGTAACTAGAACCTTCAGGGCCCCGGTTCAAGAAACCATTAGGGCCCCCCTGAACTCCAGCCGGGGCCCTTCCCTCCATGTCAGGTGGTGGAACTCCAGGGCCCGATTACAGGTACGACCTTTGTGAGCCCTGTAGTTCTGCCACTGGTATCAGTAGTTTTTTATTATTTTTTTACAATTTTTTCGGAGCCCCGTGGGGGGGCTTTGGTGACATTTCAGAGGTCTAAACAGACCTATGATGTTCCACCTTTAAAGACAAAGAGGAAGACTGAGGACACAGCCCCCAATCTCCTTCTCTGTAGCCTCAGCTACATAGAATGAATGGACAGGAATAGCTCTGTACAGAGCTTCCTGCCCATTCATAAACTGAAGCATAGTAAACGCAGTTTACTATATGCCACAGTTATGAATGGACAGAGTCAGTGATCGCTACACATTTACTGGCCCATTTCCCACTCTCCGTCCTGACAGATCCCCAGCAGCAGCCAGCAGGAAAGAGGATGGGGGAACCTGGCAGAGCCGATGAGAAGGTCCGGGAAAGAGCACACAGGGGCTGGAGTGCACACCTTGCTGCTACTGCTGTACCCATCTCCAGTGACCGCATGCTGGTACTGCTGTACCTCCCCCCCTGGTGTCCAGTGACCCCTGCTGGTACACCCCCCAAATAGCTGGGGATTCAGATTTCCTCTGTGTGTTCTGCCCCTCCTCCATCCTGGCACCCTAGGATGGCTGACGCCAGCCTTGCCAGCCATTATGGTCTGTAGATGGGGTTTCTGTTCTTAGGGGAGGTGGGGTCCTGGTCCCCAGGGAAGATGGGATCCCTAGGTAAGATGGAGTCCCCATTGCCAGGGGAGATGAGGTTTCTGTCCCTAGGGAGGATGGGGTCCCAGTCCCCAGGTGAGAAGAGGGTCCCTTTCCCCAGGGGAGAAGAGGGTCCCTTTCCCCAGGGGAGAAGAGGGTCCCTTTCCCCAGGGGAGAAGAGGGTCCCTTTCCCCAGGGGAGATGGAGTCCCTGTCCTTAGGGGTGATAGGGTCCCTGTCCCCAGGGGTGATGGGGTCCCTTTCCTTAGGGGTGACGGGGTCCCTGTTTTAGTGGTGATGGTGTCCCTGTCCTTAGGGGAGATGGGGTCCCTGTCCCCAGGGGAGATGGAGGTGGGTATGTGATGGTATGTGTAGGGCATGGGGTCATCTCACTCACCATGACCAAGCTGCAGGCTGGGCACACATCCATGGTGGCCTGGGCTCCCTCCAGAGTGCTGCACAGAAGATCAGTTTATCTTCCAGAAAGACCTGTCATCTGTGTATGACAGGGGAGAAGGGGGGCTGGCAGACAAGCCTGCGATATCCTTCGAGGAGCCGGCTCTCACAGGGCTGCACTGCATCTGTGTGCTTAGTTTGTTTGCCCAGGAGAAGCATGCAGTGCAGTGTGAGCCGACTCAGGGGGCGGGACTGACACCGGACTGAGCGGCGCTGCATGAAGCAGGAGAGGGGGACCCAGAGGAGCTGGCTGTGGACACAGGTCATGAGGGGAATGCAGAACTAAAGAGCAGCCAGTGCAGTACTCGAGCATGGAGCTCTGCTAGTCACTCCCCGCCTCTAGCCAGCAGCCACCCGTGCGCACGGCGCACGCACTGGTACTCCTAGCCTATGATGCCACCGGCCATGTGTAAAGGGGGGCCGCATGGGCCCCCTGCAGCACAGGGCCCAGTCGCGGCTGCGACTCTTGCGCCCCCTATAGTTACGCCCCTGGCTAGCAGTAAATATGGAAGTTTAAAGATATGGCAGCAGGAGACAATTACCAAAAATATTTCACAGCAAAGTCAGCAAAGTCAGCTCAGTAGGGATGTACAGATGGATAGGAGACAATTACCTGTAAAAGAGCAGAGAAGACATGATCAGAATTGATAACTGCGTTGATGAAACTGTGCATCACTCGTGACAGAGCCACTCAGGACAAAGCCATGATGTCTGCACCAACCCATAAGCTGCCATAAATTTATAGGGAGACTAAGCTGGGATGCATTTCTCAGTTGGTCATTATTGGGTCTGATGTGAGACACCTGATTATGGGGAGGAGATGAGCAGATACAGACACAGGCTAGGGTCGTAAAGCTAATTACCTCTCTTGATCACTCAAGCCACATGCAGTTGAGAATCAATCACCAGTAATATTACTATTGCAGTGTGTTTGTTATAGAGCTAGCAGTAAATATGGAAGTTTAAAGATATGGCAGCAGGAGACAATTACCAAAAATATTTCACAGCAAAGTCAGTTCAGTAGGGATGTACAGATGGATAGGAGACAATTACCAAAAATATTTCACAGCAAAGTCAGCAAAGTCAGTTCAGTAGGGATGTACAGATGGATAGGAGACAATTACCAAAAATATTTCACAGCAAAGTCAGTTTAGTAGGGATGTAAAGATGGATAGGAGACAATTACCAAAAATATTTCACAGCAAAGTCAGCAAAGTCAGTTCAGTAGGGATGTACAGATGGATAGGAGACAATTACCAAAAATATTTCACAGCAAAGTCAGCAAAGTCAGTTCAGTAGGGATGTACAGATGGATAGGAGACAATTACCAAAAATATTTCACAGCAAAGTCAGCAAAGTCAGTTCAGTAGGGATGTACAGATGGATAGGAGACAATTACCAAAAATATTTCACAGCAAAGTCAACAAAGTCAGTTCAGTAGGGATGTGCAGATGGATAGGAGACAATTACCTGTAAAAGAGCAGAGAAGACATGATCAGAATTGATAACTGCGTCAGTGAAACTGCGCATCACTCGTGACAGAGCCACTCAGGACAGAGCCATGATGTCTGCGCCTTGCCCCTGTCTGAGGAGGCACTAATATGCAGCACTGATGGGCACTGATAGGCAGCACTGATGGGCACTGATGAGGCAGCACTGATGGCCACTGATGAGGCAGCACTTAAGGGCACTGATGAGGTGGCACTAATATGCAGCACTGATGGGCACTGATAGGAGGCACTGATTTGCAGCACTGATAGGTGGCACTGATAGGTGAGACTGGGCACTGATAGGTGGCACCAATGGGAACTGATAGGCAGCACTTATGGGCAATGATAGGTGGCACAGACAGTCAGCACTGATGGGCAGCACTGATGGGCACTGATGGGTGGCACTGATAGGCAGCACTGACTTGCATCACTGATGGGCATAGAATGGCCTCACAGATGGGCACAGACTGGCATCACTGCTGGGCACTGTTGGGGATGCACTGATAATCAGAGTACTGATAACCAGTGCCCTGATTAACTGTACAGGTCTCCCCTGTGAGGAAATGCCGCTGATCAGCTCTCCTCTCCTCACACTCTGTCAATGTGAGGCGACGAGAACCGATTACCAGTACATCCGTGTTTTTTTTTTTTTTTTTTACAAACTTGCGTTCTTTATTGAAGTAGTATGCAGGTATACATTACATTAATTTCAAGGTACATATAGCAGGTGTAAGCAGTACATTATAGATAAGAATTGAATCGAGGTCTTACATTTGTTGAGAACAGGCAAAGTGATGGACATACAACAGGTAGATATTAGTATATAGGCTTGCTTGCTACATATCAATGCTCTCAGTTGTTATAATTTTCTAGCATTGTTGGTTTTCTATTTTTATTTAGGCAGGTGGTGCTTCATCTAGTTCATCACATGTGGAGGCTTCCTTTAGCCAAGTATCCCATATCTTGTTATATTTGGTGGGGCAACCCCTATGAGCATATATTTCTTTTTTATATGGCAGGACAGCATTTACCAATGCAATCCATTCCTTGACAGTGGGTGGTATTGCTCTAAGCCATTTCTTTGCAATAAGCACTCTGGCCAAGAACAATGTTTCTTGGAGAAAAATATGATGATATTTGTCTGAATCAGGGTCTGGGAATACTCCCAGTAGGCATTGCTTCGGGCATAGAGTTAAAGGGGAACCCATATTATCATGAATAAATTTAACTATTTGGGCCCAGTAATTGTGTATTATTGGACAAAGCCAGAGGAGATGAAAAAATGTTCCCTGAGGGCTTGCACATCTAGGGCAGAGTGGGCTATGGTCGAGTTTAAATTTGGCCAGTCGTGTGGGGGTCAGGTATGTGCGGTGTAGGATAAACAACTGCGTAAGGCGGTCTGATAGTTTGTGTGAAACTTTTTTGCAGGCGTCTAGGGCTTCCTCCCAATCCTCATCCTCCATCTCACCCACGTCTCCTTCCCAACACTCCTTTAGTTTATAGGCAATTATTACCGCACCAGGGCGTAGTAAGTATGAGTAGAATATGGATATTAACTTTTGTTGATCTGGGCCTTTTATCACAGCCAGAATATCCAATTGTTCTAGGTTAGGTGGAGAGTTCTGAAATTGGGTCTGTAGAGCGTGACGAAGCTGGAGGTATCGGAAATGCATAAAGTTAGGGAGCCCAAACTGGTCTTTTAGTTTCTGGAATGATTTCAGTACTGTCCCGGTGTACATGTCTGCCAGAAAAACAACCCCTCTAGAGATCCACAGCTCGTTATCAGGTAAGTGTAATAGTTCAGGTAAGCCTGGATTGTTCCACATTGGTGTCTGACTGTGTGTTGAGGGAATTTTAAGTTTGCGTCCAACAATCTCCCATATCTTGCAGTAGGTATACAGTAACCCCCTGCCTCCACACCCCTCTGTCCCATTGCGTTCTCTATTCTCTCTAAGAATAAGCTGGAAGGGGTGAATATGCATTTTAGAAGCTTGAGAGCCTATTAAAAGCATGAACCGCTCCTTGTCACCTTTGTCGATATGAAAGAAGTGGAATAGCTGTGCTGCTAAATAGTACAAGCTGTAATCTGGCAGCGCCGTGCCCCCTAAGTCGATGGGGTTTTTCAGCACCTGCCAGGACAGCTTGTGCCGTGCTTTTCCCCACACGAACGTGTTCAAGATCACTTCTATAGATTTGAAAAATCTCAGGGGTATATAGACAGGAGCATGCCAGAATACACATAGGAACTTGGGTAGCAGGATCATTTTTGTCAAGTTTACTCATCCCATGATTCCCAATGGCAGTCTGGACCATAATTGTGTTTTGGATTTTAGTATTTGAAATAGCGGTTCCAAGTTAAGTCTGATGTAGTCTACTGGGGTGCGTGTGATTTTTATGCCTAGATATGTGATTTCACTAACACGCATCAGTGGTGAGGATACCTGTGTCTCTGTTGGGACTCCAAGATCCACAGGAAGTATCTGAGACTTTTCCCAATTAATCTTTAGACCTGAATAGGTTCCAAATTGTTTGATAATGTCAAGGGCCGTTAGCAGGGAGTCGCCTGAATCTTCTAGGTATAAAAGCATATCGTCCGCATATAGACTGATCTTCTCAACCAGCGGACCCCGACTCAGCCCCCTAACTCCGGGATGTTCCCTCAGTGCTGTTGCCAAGGGTTCTACCGCCAGGGCGTACAATAAAGGGGAGAGGGGGCAGCCCTGCCGAGTACCTCTAGTTAGCGGGAATGTCTGAGACGTTTTACCATTGATCAAGATCCTGGCACTTGGAGCCTGGTACAGAAGCTGGATCCAACGGGTGAATTTAGGACCAAACCCAAACCTGGCCAGACACTCCCAAAGGTAGTCCCACTCAACAGAATCGAATGCTTTGGCAGCATCTAGGGACACTACCACTCTGGTGCCCATTTGGTCGTGTCTGGCCTGTAAGTTCATGTATAGCCTACGTAAGTTGAACGCTGTATTTTTTGTCGGCATGAATCCGGTTTGGTCGGGGTGTATAAGGCTCAGGATCACCTTGTTCATGCGTAGTGCCAGGACCTTGGCCAATATTTTTATGTCCAATTGTAGTAGTGAGATGGGACGGTAATGCCGCGTACACACGGTCGGACTTTCTAGAAAGCTAGGTCCGACGTACTTGCCGCCAGACTTCCGGCGGACTACCGCCGGACTTTCTGAACGGCCGGACTTGCCTACACACGGCCGGACTTTCCGGAATCCGGTCTTCCCGACGGACTTCCGCCGGACTTTCAGAACGAACGGACTTTCCCACACACGGACAAGTCCGTTCATTTTGAACGTGACTTTGGTACGACGGGACTAGAAAAGGAATTCAATCTCGCCGCTTTTTTTGGCGAGATTGAAACCTTGCGAGCCCCGTCGCAGGCCCTTAGGTCTGGTATGAATTATAAAGGGGAACCCCCTACGCCGAAAAAACGGCGTGGGGTCCCCCTAAAATCCATACCAGACCCCGATCCGAGCACGCAGCCTGGCCGGTCAGGAAAGGGGGTGGGGACGAGCGAGCGCCCCCCCCCCCTCCTGAACCGTACCAGGCCGCATGCCCTCAACATGGGGGGTGGGTGCTTTGGGGGAGGGGGGCGCCCTGCGCCCCCCCCCAAAGCACCTTGTCCCCATGTTGATGAGGACAAGGGCCTCTTCCCGACAACCCTGGCCGTTGGTTGTCGGGGTCTGCGGGCGGGGGCTTATCGGAATCTGGGAGCCCCCTTTAATAAGGGGGCCCCCAGATCCCGGCCCCCCACCCTATGTAAATGAGTATGGGGTACATGGTACCCCTACCCATTTACCTAGGTAAAAAGTGTCAGTAATAAAACACAACACAGGTTTTTAAAATAATTTATTAAACAGCTCCGGGGGGGTCTTCTTCCGTCTTCGGGGGTCCCTCCGGTTCATCTTCTCCCGGCGTCCGGTTGGTTCTTCTCCGCTCTCCGGCCTCTTCTCCCGGTGTCCCAGGTCTTCGGCCGGCCCCTCCGCTTTCTTCAGGTAGCTCTATTGCCAGCGGAGGTCCGGACTTCTGGGCTTCTTGGCTTCTTGGCTTCTTGTGTTCTCTTCTCTTCTCTTCCCCCAGATGTTGACACGACGCTCTCTCCGGCTGGACTGGTCTCTGAGGGCTGCGTTGTGACTTATATAGGCGGAGACCCCGCCCCCATATGATGTCACAGTCCCTGGGCATGCTGGGACTGTGACGTTTTAGGGGGCGTGGTCGACCACGCCCCCTAAAACGTCACAGTCCCAGCATGCCCAGGGACTGTGACATCATATGGGGGCGGGGTCTCCGCCTATATAAGTCACAACGCAGCCCTCAGAGACCAGTCCAGCCGGAGAGAGCGTCGTGTCAACATCTGGGGGAAGAGAAGAGAAGAGAACACAAGAAGCCAAGAAGCCAAGAAGCCCAGAAGTCCGGACCTCCGCTGGCAATAGAGCTACCTGAAGAAAGCGGAGGGGCCGGCCGAAGACCTGGGACACCGGGAGAAGAGGCCGGAGAGCGGAGAAGAACCAACCGGACGCCGGGAGAAGATGAACCGGAGGGACCCCCGAAGACGGAAGAAGACCCCCCCCGGAGCTGTTTAATAAATTATTTTAAAAACCTGTGTTGTGTTTTATTACTGACACTTTTTACCTAGGTAAATGGGTAGGGGTACCATGTACCCCATACTCATTTACATAGGGTGGGGGGCTGGGATCTGGGGGCCCCCTTATTAAAGGGGGCTCCCAGATTCCGATAAGCCCCCGCCCGCAGACCCCGACAACCAACGGCCAGGGTTGTCGGGAAGAGGCCCTTGTCCTCATCAACATGGGGACAAGGTGCTTTGGGGGGGGGGGGCGCAGGGCGCCCCCCTCCCCCAAAGCACCCACCCCCCATGTTGAGGGCATGCGGCCTGGTACGGTTCAGGAGGGGGGGGGGCGCTCGCTCGTCCCCACCCCCTTTCCTGACCGGCCAGGCTGCGTGCTCGGATCGGGGTCTGGTATGGATTTTAGGGGGACCCCACGCCGTTTTTTCGGCGTAGGGGTTCCCCTTTATAATCCATACCAGACCTAAGGGCCTGGTATGCCCCGCGCTCGCCGCAATAGGAAGATTTGTTTTTCCTATTGCAGCGAGCGCGAGATGCAGTAACCTGCTCCTCCGTCCTATCTGGTCCTTCGGACTAGCATACAGACGAACGGGCTTTCCGTCAGGAACTGAGTCCGGCGGAGGTACGACGTAAAGATTTGAAGCAGGCTTCAAATCTAAAGTACGTCGGATTTCCGCAAAAATCCGACCGAAACGGTCCGTCGGAAGTCCGATGGAGACCACACACGGTCGGACTTTCCGCCGGACTTTGTCCGGCGGCGTCCGTCGGACTTTTGCAGGTGAAAAGTCCGACCGTGTGTACGCGGCATAAGACTCGGGGAGTGTTGGGTCTTTACCCGGCTTTAGTATGAGTACAATAAATGCCTCATTCATTGATTTGGGGAGGGAACCAGAGTCGAACATGTAGTTAAATAACTCGTGGAGTTTGGGGGTCAAAATCTCACTATAGGTATCATAGAACTCCAGTGGGAGGCCGTCTGATCCAGGAGCTTTTGAAGAGGCGAGGTGGGACATGGCTTCCGCAACATCATCTTTAGAGATGGGCGCCTCCAATATCTCTATTTGGGAACTGGTTAATTGTGTGAAGGCTATATTGGATAGGAAGTCTGTTATTTCTTGTTTGGATTTGTCGGTCTTGGACGAGTATAGAGAGGCGTAGAAGGCGCGGAACACATCAACCACCCTGTCAGGATCTTGAATCAGATCTCCCGTGTGATCTCGTAGGGCGACAACAGTGGGTGGCTTGTGCTCCATATGAGCCAAGTAGGCTAATAAGCGTCCCGCGCACTCTCCACACTCGTACACTTTTTGTTTAATGTAAAATATCTTCCTTTCTGCTCTTTCAAAGTGGAGCCCATTCACTATACGCATTTGTAGTTTTACCCGATTCGCTGTTTCGGTGGAGGGATGGTCTGAAAAGGCTTTGTCTGCATCTGCCATTGTTAGTTCTGCCTGTCGGATAATGTCATTTGACGTACGTTTGTGTCTGGTTATTTTTTGTGCTAAAAGCGTGCGGGCATGAGTTTTGAACGTGTCCCAGACTATGTCAGGAGGGGCTTTGCCAGTATTGACGCGAAAGAAAAACTCCCACTCCTCCCCCATAAACTCCAACCCCGGGACAACTGAAAGCCAGAAGGGGTTGAGTCTCCATGTATAAGAAGAGGAGGGGGGGCCCACCTCAAGTTCTATCCAACAGGGGGTGTGGTCTGAGAGAATGCGAGGAGACATCCCCGCGTTTTTGAGGTTTGGCGCTAAAGTGTTGGATATAAGGATTAAGTCTATTCTCGACATGGTGTTATGTGTCGCAGAGAAGCATGTAAACGCTTTTGTTAAGGGGTGGCGGGATCTCCATGCATCTGTCAGTCCCATCTCACTTAATAATTTCCCGAAGCGTGTGGGAGAGGGAGCATTGTCAATCGGAGATGTCAGAGAAGTCCTGTCTAGGTGATTGTCCAACACCGCATTGAAATCTCCCATCCACAGGGCTGGGATAGTGGGAAATTGTGCCATAAAGTCCAATCCCTCATTGATGACATGAAACTGGAATGGGGGAGGTATATATATTGCCAGTATGAGTACTTCCAGTCCATTTATTCTACAGTGTATAAACAGAAATTTGCCCTGAGGGTCAGACCTCAATGTCAGCATAACAAACTGTGTTGTTTTAGCTACTAATATTGCCACCCCTCTAGAATAGGCCGAGTATGGGGCCTGATAAACCCATCCCAGCCAAGGTTTTTTTAGTGAAAGCATTAGTTGACCAGTTAGGTGTGTTTCCACCAAGACCATCACCTGTGCCTGCTGTGCCTTAAGGTATGTCATAACGGCATTCCTCTTGGATTTGTCTCTAAGACCCCGAACATTCCACACTAAACACTTTAAAGACGACATAGCATTGTAATCAAAGCACATGCATAGCCCCCAGCTCGCGTCGACCCGTCCCAGCAATCGGGCGTACTCGCCCAATATTGCTGGGAGGCGTCCATCAAACGACCCGAGAGCATGCGGACAGGTTTATCATATATACTTCTACACAGTTCTGCAGGGTCTGTATGCCTCTGTATAATACCATGTGTTACGATAAAAAGAATAAGAACAATAAACTTAAAATTAAACAAAACAGTGTTGTGAACCATTGCGCCGATCCGGCTGGGCTCCCCACACCCCCCGCGCAAATATGCACAGGGGATGTGCTCCCAGACAGACCGGGGAAACTTAGCTTGTACAACATTTACAGTATGATCCTGTATTGAAATAGCGGGGTCCAATACAGCTCCCGCGACTAGTGGGGCGAACATCCGCTGAAAAGCCAGCAACAGTGTGATGAAAGCTATCCTCAGGAGTGGGTCAAACAAAAAAGGTGGTAGGATAAAAAAACATAAAACAGTCATTGTATGCCCAGTCATTAAGCTTTCAGGTGGGGGATAGCTCGAGGTTGCTCCAAACAATCGACAAGCACAGTAAGTGACTGCAGGGTAAGTAAGGGTCTATAAGGGTAAAGGTAATGTGTTCATGCTAGGAGCGTGGGGGGAGAAGGGGAGGAAAGCCTGATCAGTGGGCGCAGGTCTGGAGAAAGTACCACTGGGGATCTTCTTCTGGACTCGCAGAGAAAAGTTCTGTGTCCCTCAGCACAGCCGCTCTGGGGAGATCATCAAAGGGTGTGATTCATGTGATATTGCTCAACATAGAATAGCTGCACGGCCATATTACCTCCGGTGGAATGAGTATAGGTAAGCCAGACCCTCCCAGCGCCTCAGGCCATAGAAAGTATGTCGTAACGTGTGGGAGGATATTGTGAGGGGGGTTTAAGGTACCTTATCTGGAAGTCTGACGGAGCGTTCTGTTGGATAGGAGAAAGTTCCACATCCGCATCATAATCGCGACAGGATAGCCGACAGGAGTGACTAGTCTCCCGGTGGTTGGCGGCGAGGGGCAGCTCGGTCCTCCAGCCATGCGAACACCGCCTCCGGAGTGTCGAAAAAGTGAGTGCGATCATCCCCCACCACGCGAAGCCTGGCGGGAAACAACATGGCGTAGGTGTAATGTCGAATCCTGAGTTGGAGCTTTGCTTCGGTAAAGTGCGCTCTCTTTTTCTGCACCTCCGCAGAGAAATCCGGAAACACCTTTATTTCGGAGTTCTTAAAGGGGATGTTGCCTTTCAGCCTCGTGAGGCGGAGGATAGCGTCCCGGTCCCTGAAGTTCAGGAATTTAGCTATAAATGTCCTGGGTGGTGCACCTTGCGGTGGGGGCTTTGCCACTAAGCGGTGTGCTCTTTCTACCACGAATGATGTTGAGAATTCTGCTCGCCCAAAGGTAGAAATGAGGAGATTTTCCAAAAATGCTGGGGGATCCGAGCCCTCCACACCCTCCGGTAATCCCACAAAGCGGAGGTTACACCTCCGCAGGCGGTTCTCAATGTCGTCCTGCTTGGAGAGAATGGAGTGGAGTTGCTGTTGCAGATGGTCTGCGGCCTGCTGCAATGGCGGCATTTCGTCCTCCACTCTGCTGATTCGAGTCTCCGTTTCAGTGACACGTTCCCTGAGCTTTTGTAGATCCTGCCTTATGAGGGACACATCAATCTTTACCTCCTCAATCTTGCAGGTCAGGGAGCTCTTGCAATCCGATATTGCCTCTAAGACCCGGGCAGTATCGTCTGTCGTTGACTCAGAGGAGGAAGATGCATCGGCGCCATTTTCACCTGAGTTCCCCTTCTCCTTCAGCCGGTATTTGTCGAGTTTAGCGATTGAATCTGCCGTTTTTTTTGGCGGCGACATAGTAGCGGGAGATCAGTAGGAGAATATCTAGCCTTGTAGGGGTAGAAAGGCTACTGGGAATTGCAGGATTTTGAGGCTACGGATATTCCCTCGAGCGGAGCTCCCGTGATGTGCTCCTCACACCATGCCGGTCCAGGACACGCCCCCAGTACATCCGTGTTTACATGTGATCGACTGTATTTGGACACAGCCGATCACATGGGTAAAGAGCCGCATCATCAGGTCTTAACCAAGATCTGGGTCGTGCCGAGTCCCAGGGACACAGCGCGCCTGCTTTTGCCATGCTACGCACCCCTAGGGGGCGCACGATTGCAGTGAGACTGGGCGACGTCATATGATGTTGGCCCAAAACAAGAGGGGATCCCGACCGCTGTCATTTGTTTATACAGTGGGCGGGAAGCGATTAAAGTGATTGTAAAGCCCTGAACATTTTTAGCCTTAATGCATTCCCTGCATGAAGGTAAAAAATGTATCAATATGTGTATCATCCCCTAACACCCCCTTATAGTTAACTGAGTCCTCACTTGATCCAGTGCTGTGACCATCAGCAGTGTCTCTCTCCTCTTCTCCCTGCTCTTGCAGGCTTTGCTGAGAGCAGGGAAAGAGCTCTTGCTGCTGTCAGTCAAATTCTGTGATGAGTATAACATGTTTGCTATTTTAAAAGAAAAAAACAATTGACTTTACAAACACTTTTAAGTGGTTGTAAACTTTTGATATAAAAAATGAACAAAGTATATCCCTCTATAGTGTGTACTAGCCTCTATCACCCAATGTAATTTCTCTCTGCTATGTGAATGAGTCACCTCTAGGAGCGTGGCCAAAACATCTCCTGCTTGGGCACCAAATGCTTGACCAGACATATGTTGACCTGCCATGCAGTTCCTTGGCAAGCGTAGCTAAAAGACCCACACCAAAGAACAAAGGGGACCTCTCCTTGATCCTCATCCGCTGGGATCTCCAACCCCACTATACCTTCAGTCCTCTCTGAGACCTGCACTGAGAGGAATGAAAGTGTAAAATTAGGTGTGTCACAGCCAAGTACTTTTTGGGCAATCTGCTATCGGTACACCAATGTCAGATGCCAGGCAAATTTCCCTGCCCCAGCTGCTGCACCGCCAAAAGAAATTCGCTCCCAGCCATTCATATGCCCAGCGGTTGAATGCTAGCTTGGCTAAATTGCTAGCACTTCAACTGCTGCCTTTTCAGTTGGTAGACTCTGCCCCCTTCCGTGAGTTTGTGCAATGTGCAGTTCCTCAGTGGCAGGTTCCCAAACGCCACTTTTACTCACGGAAGGCGATTCCGACTCTCTACCGGCATGTGGAAGGCAATGTCTTGGCCTCGCTGGACAGGGCTGACTCATGGTCCAGCAGGCATGGACAGGGACGTTACCTATCTTTCACCGCGCACTGGGTGACTCTTCTGGCAGCTGGGAAGGATGCAGGACAGGGTGCAGTAGTGTTGGAGGTTGTTCTGCCACCATGCCTCCAAAATACTTCTAGTGGTGATTCTGCCACTCCTCTCTCCTCCACTCCCTCCTCTTCTTCTTCCTCCATGGCCTCTTCCTGTGCTGATTTGACTTTGGAACCAGTGGTGCTCCATAGGCGTTCGAGGGGCTACGCAAGCATGCAGGCCAAAAGATGCCATGCGGTGCTTGAGCTGGTGTGCTTGGGGGACAGGAGCCACACTGGGGCAGAGATTCTGTCAGCTCTGCAGGGGCAGGTACAGAGGTGGTTGACGCCACGCAAGCTTAAGGCAGGTATGGTGGTTTGCGACAATGGCACAAACCTCCTCTCCGCCCTCCGACAGGGACAAATGACCCATGTGCCCTGTTTGGCTCACGTCCTTAACTTGGTGGTGCAGCGGTTCTTGGGCAGGTACCCGGGCTTACAGGATGTCCTGAGGCAGGCCAGGAAAGTCTGTGTGCATTTCCGCCGGTCATATAATGCCAGTGCTCGGCTGGCTGACCTCCAAAAGAAATTTAACCTGCCCAAGAACCGCCTAATCTGTGACATGCCCACAAGGTGGAACTTAACGTTGGCCATGCTGCAGCGGCTGCACATGCAGCAGAATGCCATCAATGAGTACCTGTGCGACTATGGCACCAGGACAGGGTCAGGGGAGCTTATTTTTTTCCCCATGCCAGTGGGCCATGATCAGGGATGCATGCACTGTCCTGTCACCATTTGAAGAGGCCACGAAGAAGGTAAGCAGTGAAAGTTCATGCATCAGTGACACTGTCCCCCTTGTCCACCTGTTGGAGCACACGCTGCATGGAATAATGGACAGGGCACTTGAGGCAGAACAGAGGCAGGAAGAGGAGGACTTCCTTAGCTCTCAAGGCCCCCTTTATCCAGACAGTGTTCCTGCGAATCCCGCCAATCACACAGGGAAGAGGACGAGGAGGAGGAAGAGGAGGATTGTGTCAGCATGGAGGTGGCAGCCTGGCACTCAGCATCAGCAGCAGTCTTTAAGGGATCATTTACAGTCCTAAGAAACCCATGGACTTGTATGTGGCTGGGAGGAGGTGGCTGCGGACCATGTCGTCCTTAGTGACCCAGAGGACTCCGGACCGAATGCCTCAGCAAACCTACGCTGCATGGCCTCCCTGATCCTGCAAAGCCTGCGGAAGGATCCTCGTATTCATGGTATCGAGGAGAGGGATCAATACTGGCTGGCAACCCTCCTTGATCCACGTTACAAGTGTAAGGTTGCGGACCTTATCTTGCCGTCGCAGAGGGAGCAGAGGATGAAACATCTTCGGGAGTAGGGATGAGCCGAACACCCCCCGGTTCGGTTCGCACCAGAACCTGCGAACGGACCGAAAGTTCGCACGAACGTTAGAACCCCATTGACGTCTATGGGACTCGAACGTTCAAAATCAAAAGTGCTCATTTTAAAGGCTAATTTGCATGGTATTGTCCTAAAAAGGGTTTGGGGACCCGGGTCCTACCCCAGGGGACATGTATCAATGCAAAAAAAAATTTTAAAAACGGCCGTTTTTTCGGGAGCAGTGATTTTAATGATGCTTAACCACTTGCCGACCGCCTCACGCCTATATACGTGAGCAGAGCGGCACGGGCAGGCAAAATCACGTACCTGAAACGTGATTGCCTTCCCGCGGGTGGGGGGTCCGATCGGACCCCCCCCCCGGTGCCAGCTGCGGTCGGCATTTGGTTGGAAGCGATGGGAGACGAGGGGGAGGCCATCCGATCGTGGCCCCCCCCTCGCGATCGCTCCCAGCCAATGACAAACATCCCCTGCCTCTGTATAGTACACAGAGGCAGAGGATGTGATGTCATCTCTCCTCGGCTCGGGAGTTTCCGTTCCAGCGCCGAGGGGAGATGACATGTAAGTGCACCAACACTCACACACACACAGTAGAACATGCCAGGCATACCTTACACCCCCGATCGCCCCCCGATCCCCCCCCAATCACCCCCCCCCTGTCACAAACTGACACCAAGCAGGTTTTTTTTTTTTTGTTTTTTTTTCCTGATTACTGCATAGTGTCAGTTTGTGACAGTTAGCAGTGTTAGGGTAGTGACTGTTACCCCCCTGTAGGTCTAGGGTACCCCCCTTACCCCCCCTAATAAAGTTTTAACCCCTTGATCACCCCCCGTCACCAGTGTCGCTAAGCGATCATTTTTCTGATCGCTGTATTAGTGTCGCTGGTGACGCTAGTTAGGGACGTAAATATTTAGGTTCGCCGTCAGCGTTTTATAGCGACAGGGACCCCCATATACTACCGAATAAATGTTTTAACCCCTTGATTGCCCCCTAGTTAACCCTTTCACCACTGATCACCGTATAACCGTTACGGGTGACGCTGGTTAGTTTGTTTATTTTTTATAGTGTCAGGGCACCCGCCGTTTATTACCAAATAAAAGTTTAGCCCCCTGTAGGTCTAGGGTACCCCCCTTACCCCCCCTAATAAAGTTTTAACCCCTTGATTACCCCCTGTCGCCAGTGTCGCTAAGCGATCATTTTTCTGATCGCTGTATTAGTGTCGCTGGTGACGCTAGTTAGGGACGTAAATATTTAGGTTCGCCGTCAGTGTTTTATAGCGACAGGGACCCCCATATACTATCTAATAAATGTTTTAACCCCTTGATGGCCCCCTAGTTAACCCTTTTACCACTGATCACCGTATAACCGTTACGGGTGACGCTGGTTAGTTTGTTTATTTTTTATAGTGTCAGGGCACCCGCCGTTTATTACCGAAAAAAGGTTTAGCCCCCTGATCGCCCGGCGGTGATATGCGTCGCCCTAGGCAGCGTCAGATTAGCACCAGTACCGCGAACACCCATGCACGCACCGTACACGCACCGTACACCTCCCTTAGTGGTATAGTATCTGAACGCATCAATATCTGATCCGATCAGATCTATACTGGCGTCCCCAGCAGTTTAGGGTTCCCAAAAACGCAGTGTTAGCGGGATCAGCCCAGATACCTGCTAGCACCTGCGTTTTGCCCCTCCGCCCGGCCCAGCCCAGTCCAGCCCACCCAAGTGCAGTATCGATCGATCACTGTCACTTTTTTTTGTAGCGTTTTGGTGAACTGGCAAGCACCAGCGGCCTAGTACACCCCGGTCGTAGTCAAACCAGCACTGCAGTAACACTTGGTGACGTGGCGAGTCCCATAAGTGCAGTTCAAGCTGGTGAGGTGGCAAGCACAAGTAGTGTCCCGCTGCCACCAAAAAGACAAACACAGGCCCGTCGTGCCCATAGTGCCCTTCCTGCTGCATTCGCCAATCCTAATTGGGAACCCACCGCTTCTGCAGCGCCCGTACTTCCCCCATTCACATCCCCAACCAAATGCAGTCGGCTGCATGAGAGGCATTTATATATCCTCCCAAGTACCCCTACCCAACGAACCCCCCCAAAAAAGATGTTGTGTCTGCAGCAAGCGCGGTTATAGGCGTGACACTCACTATTATTGTCCCTCCTGTCCTGACAATCCTGGTCTTTGCATTGGTGAATGTTTTGAACGCTACCATTCACTAGTTGAGTATTAGCGTAGGGTACAGCATTGCACAGACTAGGCACACTTTCACAGGGTCTCCCAAGATGCCATCGCATTTTGAGAGACCCGAACCTGGAAGCGGTTACAGTTATAAAAGTTACAGTTACAAAAAAAAAGTGTAAAAAAAAAAAAAAACACAAACAAAAATAAAAAAAAATAGTTGTCGTTTTATTGTTCTCTCTCTCTATTCTCTCTCTCTATTGTTCTGCTCTTTTTTACTGTATTCTATTCTGCAATGTTTTATTGTTATTATGTTTTATCATGTTTGCTTTTCAGGTATGCAATTTTTTATACTTTACCGTTTACTGTGCTTTATTGTTAACCATTTTTTTGTCTTCAGGTACGCCATTCACGACTTTGAGTGGTTATACCAGAATGATGCCTGCAGGTTTAGGTATCATCTTGGTATCATTCTTTTTAGCCAGCGGTCGGCTTTCATGTAAAAGCAATCCTAGCGGCTAATTAGCCTCTAGACTGCTTTTACAAGCAGTGGGAGGGAATGCCCCCCCCCACCGTCTTCCGTGTTTTTCTCTGGCTCTCCTGTCTCAACAGGGAACCTGAGAATGCAGCCGGTGATTCAGCCAGCTGACCATAGAGCTGATCAGAGACCAGAGTGGCTCCAAACATCTCTATGGCCTAAGAAACCGGAAGCTACGAGCATTTTATGACTTAGATTTCGCCGGATGTAAATAGCGCCATTGGGAAATTGGGGGAGCATTTTATCACACCGATCTTGGTGTGGTCAGATGCTTTGAGGGCAGAGGAGAGATCTAGGGTCTAATAGACCCCAATTTTTTCAAAAAAGAGTACCTGTCACTACCTATTGCTATCATAGGGGATATTTACATTCCCTGAGATAACAATAAAAATGATTTAAAAAAAAAAAATGAAAGGAACAGTTTAAAAATAAGATAAAAAAGCAAAAAAATAATAAAGAAAAAAAAAAAAAAATAAACAGCACCCCTGTCCCCCCTGCTCTCGCGCTAAGGCGAACGCAAGCGGCGGTCTGGCGTCAAATGTAAACAGCAATTGCA
Organism: Lithobates septentrionalis; assembly: GCA_037952835.1. NCBI lineage: Eukaryota > Metazoa > Chordata > Amphibia > Anura > Ranidae > Lithobates > Lithobates septentrionalis. The sequence goes on from JBBDGP010000820.1 coordinate 1,713,936, forward strand.
CCATGCATGTGAGGTATCACCGCGAAGGTCAGATCGAGGGCAGTAATTTTAGCAGTAGACCTCCTCTGTAAATCTAAAGTGGTAACCTGTAAAGGCTTTTAAAGGCTTTTAAAAATGTATTAATTTTGTTGCCACTGCACGTTTGTGCGCAATTTTAAAGCATGTCATGTTTGGTATCCATGTACTCGGCCTAAGATCATCTTTTTTATTTCATCAAACATTTGGGCAATATAGTGTGTTTTAGTGCATTAAAATTTAAAAAAGTGTGTTTTTTCCCCAAAAAATGCGTTTGAAAATCGCTGCGCAAATACTGTGTGAAAAAAAAAAAAATGAAACACCCACCATTTTAATCTGTAGGGCATTTGCTTTAAAATAATATATAATGTTTGGGGGTTCAAAGTAATTTTCTTGCAAAAAAAAAATAATTTTTTCATGTAATCAAAAAGTGTCAGAAAGGGCTTTGTCTTCAAGTGGTTAGAAGAGTGGGTGATGTGTGACATAAGCTTCTAAATGTTGTGCATAAAATGCCAGGACAGTTCAAACCCCCCCCAAATGACCCCATTTTGGAAAGTAGACACCCCAAGCTATTTGCTGAGAGGCATGTCGAGTCCATGGAATATTTTATATTGTGACACAAGTAGCGGGAAAGAGACAAATTTTTTTTTTTTTTTTTTTTTTTTTGCACAAAGTTGTCACTAAATGTTATATTGCTCAAACGTGCCATGGGAATATGTGAAATTACACCCCAAAATAAATTCTGTTGCTTCTCCTGAGTACGGGGATACCACATGTGTGGGACTTTTTGGGAGCCTAGCCGCGAACGGGACCCCGAAAACCAAGCACCGCCTTCAGGCTTTCTAAGGCCGTAAATTTTTGATTTCACTCTTCACTGCCTATCACAGTTTCGGAGGCCATGGAATGCCCAGGTGGCACAAACCCCCCCCAAATTACCCCATTTTGGAAAGTAGACACCCCAAGCTATTTGCTGAGAGGTATAGTGAGTATTTTGCAGACCTCACTATTTGTCACAAAGTTTTGAAAATTGAAAAAAGAAAAAAAAAATTTTTTTTCTGGTCTTTCTTCATTTTCAAAAACAAATGAGAGCTGCAAAATACTCACCATGCCTCTCAGCAAATAGCTTGGGGTGTCTACTTTCCAAAATGGGGTCATTTGGGGGGGGTTTGTGCCATCTTGGCATTTTATGGCCTTCAAAACTGTGATAGGTAGTGAGGAGTAAAATCAAAAATGTATGCCCTTAGAAATCCTGAAGGTGGTGCTGGGTTTTCGGGGCCCCGTACGCGGCTAGGCTCCCAAAAAGTGCCACACATGTGGTATCCCCGTACTCAGGAGAAGCAGCTGAATGTATTTTGGGGTGCAATTCCACATATGCCCATGGCCTGTGTGAGCAATATATCATTTAGTGACAACTTTTTGTAAATTGTTTTTTTTTTTTTTTTTTTTGTCATTATTCAATCACTTGGGACAAAAAAAAAAAATATTCAATGGGTTCAACATGCCTCTCAGCAATTTCCTTGGGGTGTCTACTTTCCAAAATGGGGTCATTTGGGGGGGTTTTGTACTGCCCTGCCATTTTAGCACCTCAAGAAATGACATAGGCAGTCATAAACTAAAAGCTGTGTAAATTCCAGAAAATGTACCCTAGTTTGTAGACGCTATAACTTTTGCGCAAACCAATAAATATACGCTTATTGACATTTTTTTTACCAAAGACATGTGGCCGAATACATTTTGGCCTAAATGTATGACTAAAATTTAGTTTATTGGATTTTTTTTATAACAAAAAGTAGAAAATATCATTTTTTTTCAAAATTTTCAGTCTTTTTCCATTTATAGCGCAAAAAATAAAAACGGCAGAGGTGATCAAATACCATCAAAAGAAAGCTCTATTTGTGGGAAGAAAAGGACACAAATTTCGTTTGGGTAGAGCATTGCATGACCGCGCAATTAGCAGTTAAAGCGACGCAGTGCCGAATTGTAAAAAGTGCTCTGGTCAGGAAGGGGGTAAATCCTTCCGGGGCTGAAGTGGTTAAAGTAAAAAAAAAAAAGAGAAATATTCCTTTAAATATCGTACCTGGGGGGTGTCTATAGTATGCCTGTAAAGTGACGCGTGTTTCCCGTGTTTAGAACAGTCCCTGCACCAAATGTCATTTTTAAACGAAAAAATCTCATTTAAAACTGCTTGCGGGCTTAATGTAATGTCGGGTCATGGCAATATGGATGAAAATCGGTGAGACAAACGGCATGGGTACCCCCCAGTCCATTACCAGGCCCTTTGGGTCTTGTATGGATATTAAGGGGAACCCCGCACCCAAATTAAAATAAGGAAAGGTGTGGGGCCACCAGGCCCTATATACTCTGAACAGCAGTATACAGGCGGTGCAAACAAGACAGGGACTGTAGGTTTGTTGTTAAGTAGAATCTGTTTGTAATTTTGAACGGGTACATTTTTAACGTGTTTAGCTCCAGCCAAAAAATCTTTTTTAAGCTTTTTGGAAAACATAGGGAAGGGTTATCACCCCTGTGACATTTGTTTTGCTGTCTTTCCTCCTCTTCAGAAGATTTCACCTCACTTTTTGTCCCAATGAAAAATGTTTTTTGAAAATTTGGGTTTTTTTGTGGAACAAGGATTGGAAAGCATCAGTGGAAAGGAGAATTTTTTTCCCCATATTAACTCTTACAGGAGAGAATTTCCCTTCCTAGGGGTAGATTTCATCTCACTTCCTGTTGTCTCCTTCCGTTTGCAAGTAGGAGTCGTTTGTAAGTTAGATGTTTGAAAGTAGGGTCCTGCCCTATATACTCAGCAGAAATTTGGGCCTTAGGTGTTGCTGTGGCCACAACACTGTAAGCCCTCACAGGGCCCTGCTGTGAAATATTAGATCAAGAATTGTAATTACATGCCCCTGTTGAACAGGAGCTGAAAAATTAGGCCTTAGGCACTGGTGCTGGTGCCACAACACTGCAACCCCTCACAGACACTCTAGTTGGAACGCAGGAACGAGCCCTGCTGCAAAGTATTGCATCAAAAATTGTAATTACACGCCCCTGTTAGACAGGGGCAGAAAAATTGTGCCTTGGGCACTGGTGCTGGTGCCACAACACTGCAACCCCTCACAGACACTCTAGTTGGAATGCAGGAACGAGCCCTGCTGCAAAGTATTACATCAAAAATTGTAATTACACGCCCCTGTTAAACAGGGGCTGAAAAATTGTGCCTTAGGCACTGGTGGTGGCGCCCAGAACCAAAAATGTTCTTACAAGCTATCAGCGTGATGATTGAGGAGGAAGAGGATAATTACTCAGGGATAGTCACTCAGCATCAGCATAGGCAGTCTTTGAAGGGATCTGAGATTTCAAAAAAAATTATTCGGTTACATCAGCATCAGGTGCTTGGTAGCTGGTGGTGATCCAAGACTGATTCATTTTTATGAAGGTCAGTCGATCGACCGAGTCGGTGGACAGACGCACCCTGTGATCGGTTACCACGCCTCCAGCAGCACTGAATGTGCGTTCCGAAAGAACGCTGGATGCAGGACAGGCCAGTAGCTCAATTGCATACTGTGCAAGCTCTGGCCAGTGATCCATCCTCAAGACCCAGTAACCCTGAGGATTTTCGGTGGGAAAGGTGTCCAAGTCTGATCTTGCCCCTAGGTATTCCTGCACCATGTAAAACAGACGCTGGCGATGGTTGCTGGAACCGATCATACCTTGGGGCTGCGGACCAAAAAATTGTCTGAACGCATCGGTCAGACGGCCACCTTCTCCACCGCTCCTTCTTTGACTGACCGAAGCCTCAGCAACACGTTGTCCAGAAACAGGAGTTTGTAACCTCCCAGTCTCTGGGAACGCGTTGCACACACCTTTCTGCAAGGCCTCCCGAAGATGTTTCATCCTCTGCTCCCTCTGCAATGGCAAGATAAGGTCCGCAACCTTACCCTTGTAACGTGGATCAAGGAGGGTTGCCAGCCAGTATTGGTCCTTCTCCTTGATACCACGAATACGAGGATCCTTACGCAGGCTTTGCAGGATCAGGGAGGCCATGCAGCGTAGGTTTGCTGAGGCATTCGGTCCGGAGTCCTCTGGGTCACTAAGGACGACAACGTCCGCAGCCACCTCCTCCCAGCCACGTACAAGTCCATGTGTTTCTTGGGACTGATCCCTTAAAGACTGCTGCTGATGCTGAGTGCCAGGCTCCACCTCCATACTGACACAATCTTCCTCCTCCTCCTCCTCCTCGTCCTCTTCCTGTGTGATCGGCGGGCACGCAGGAACACTGTCTGGATAAAGGGGGCCTTGAGAGCTAAGGAAGTCCTCCTCTTCCTGCCTCTGTTCTGCCTCAAGTGCCCTGTCCATTATTCCACGCAGCGTGTGCTCCAACAGGTGGACAAGGGGGACAGTGTCACTGATGCATGCACTGTCACTGCTCACCATCCTCGTGGCCTCCTCGAATGGTGACAGGACAGTGCATGCATCCCTGATCATGGCCCACTGGCGTGGGGAAAAAAAACCAAGCTCCCCTGACCCTGTCCTGGTGCCATAGTCGCACAGGTACTCATTGATGGCCCTCTGCTGCGTGTGCAGCCGCTGCAGCATGGCCAACGTTGAGTTCCACCTGGTGGGCATGTCACAGATTAGGCGGTTCTTGGGCAGGTTAAACTCCTTTTGGAGGTCAGCCAGCCGAGCACTGGCATTATATGACCGGCGGAAATGCACACAGACTTTCCTGGCCTGCCTCAGGACATCCTGTAAGCCCGGGTACCTGCCCAAGAACCGCTGCACCACCAAGTTAAGGACGTGAGCCAAACAGGGCACATGGGTCATTTGTCCCTGTCGGAGGGCAGAGAGGAGGTTGGTGCCATTGTCGCAAACCACCATTCCTGCCTTAAGTTGGCGTGGCGTCAACCACCTCTGAACCTGCCCCTGCAGAGCTGACAGAACCTCTGCCCCAGTGTGGCTCCTGTCCCCCAAGCACACCAGCTCAAGCACCGCATGGCATCTTTTGGCCTGCGTACTTGTGTAGCCCCTTGAACGACTACGGAGCACCGCTGGTTCCGAGGAAGAGGCCATGGAGGAAGAAGAAGAGGAGGGGGTGGAGGAGAGAGGTGTGTCACAATCATTAGCATTTTGGAGGCGTGGTGGCGGAACAACCTCCAACACTACTGCACCTTGTCCTGCATCCTTCCCAGCTGCCAGCAGAGTCACCCAATGCGCCGTGAAACTTAGGTAACGTCCCTGTCCATGCCTGCTGGACCATGAGTCAGCGGTAATATGCACCTTACCGCTGACCGCCCTGTCCAGCGAGGCATGGACATTGCCTTCCACATGCCGGTAGAGAGCCGGAATCGCCTTCCGTGAGAAAAAGTGGCGTTTGGGTACCTGCCACTGAGGAACCGCACATTCCACAAACTCACGGAAGGGGGCAGAGTCTACCAACTGAAAAGGCAGCAGTTGAAGTGCTAGCAATTTTGCCAAGCTAGCATTCAACCGCTGGGCATGTGGATGGCTGGGAGCAAACTTCTTTCGGCGGTGCAGCAGCTGGGGCAGGGAAATTTGCCTGGTACAATCTGACGTCGGTGTACCAAAAGCAGATTGCCCACAAGTACTTGGCTGTGACACACCTAATTCTACACCTTCATTCCTCTCACTGCAGGTCTTAGAGAGGACTGGAGGTCTAGTGGGGTTGGAAATCTCAGCTGATGAGGAGCAAGGAGAGATCGTCTTTGTTCTTTGGTGTGGGTCTTTTAGATACGCTTGCCAACGAACTGCATGGCAGGTCAACATATGTCTGGTCAAGCATGTGGTACCCAAGCGGGAGATGTTTTGGCCACGTGAGATACGCTTGAGACATATGTTGCAAATAGCAGCGGTGCGATCTGATGCACTCGTCTCAAAAAAGGCCCACACCAAAGAACTTTTTGAATAACGCGCAGAGACTGCAGCGCCCTGCACATGTGGAGCTTTGGGGTGTGATGCAGTCAATGTGCTGCCCTTAGGCTGGCCCCTGGTGGGCATCCTGCCTCGTTGGTGATGTGCCGCCTCATCCTCCTCCTCCTCCTCTCTCCTATCAGGCACCCACGTTGAGTCAGTGACCTCATCATCCCCTCCCTCCTCATCACTGGAGCAAACCTGGCAGTATGCTGCAGCAGGGGGAGCATGACTGCCAGATTGCTGTCCTTCTTGGGCACCCCCTCTGTCCGTGCTCATGTTACTGCCTTCATCGAGCTCAGTATCATCATCAGAGCCTTCCAAACGCTGGGCATCCTCCTGGAGCATGTACCCAACTCTGTGGTCAAACAGTTCGAGGGACTCCTCAGGAGGACATGGTGGAGCTAGGGAAGGAGTCACTGATGACATTGAGCCGAGGGAAGAGGCCGCTGCTTTGCCAGACAAAGCACCCTGGGCATGGGTGAGAGAGGATGAGGAGGATGAGGACGGCTTGGTCATCCACTCGACCAAGTCTTCCGCATGTTGCGGCTCAACACGGCCAGCTGCCGAAAAAAAGGCCAAGCGTGTCCCATGGCCACGTGCTGATGAGGATGCACCGTCTCCACGACCAGCACTAGACACAGAGCCTGCTTGCCCTCTCTTATTGGCTTGTGACTGTCTGCCTCTCCTTCTTGGCCTTCCAGACATACTAATGGCCTGTAGCTGCACTAAGCTGGGATATATATATATATATATATATATATATATGTACTGATACTGCAGCTAGCAAAATCAACTGCTTGCCTGTAGTATGAGAACACCACCAACCTTCTACAGGTAGCTTTAGCTGAACACTGTGAGGTGGACGCACCCCACTAACTTGTAGGTTTAGCTGAACACTGTGAGCAGGACGCACTGCACTAACTGTAAATAGTCTAGCTGCCTGACCGTGGTACTAATAGGATCAAAAGAACACCAGTAATTTTCTTCAGGTAGCTTTATATACTGTAACAAGACAAGCCTGCCTGTCAGTAGGAAGACAACAGGAATGGATCTAGCTGAACACTGTGAGCAGGACGCACTGTACTAAATGTAAATAGTCTAGCTGCCTGACCGTGGTACTAATAGGATCAAAAGAACACCAGTAATTTTCTTCAGGTAGCTGTTAATACTGTAACAAGACAAGCCTGCCTGTCAGTAGGAAGATAACAGGAACGGATCTAGCTGAACACTGTGAGCAGGACGCACTGTACTAAATGTAAATAGTCTAGCTGCCTGACCGTGGTACTAATAGGATCAAAAGAACACCAGTAATTTTCTTTAGGTAGCTGTTAATACTGTAACAAGACAAGCCTGCCTGTCAGTAGGAAGATAACAGGAACGGATCTAGCTGAACACTGTGAGCAGGACGCACTGTACTAAATGTAAATGGTCTAGCTGCCTGACCGTGGTACTAATAGGATCAAAAGAACACCAGTAATTTTCTTTAGGTAGCTGTTAATACTGTAACAAGACAAGCCTGCCTGTCAGTAGGAAGATAACAGGAACGGATCTAGCTGAACACTGTGAGCAGAACGCACTGTACTAAATGTAAATAGTCTAGCTGCCTGACCGTGGTACTAATAGGATCAAAAGAACACCAGTAATTTTCTTTAGGTAGCTGTTAATACTGTAACAAGACAAGCCTGCCTGTCAGTAGGAAGATAACAGGAACGGATCTAGCTGAACACTGTGAGCAGGACGCACTGCACTAAATGTAAATAGTCTAGCAGATAACAGGAACGGATCTAGCTAAACTGAATACAGTGTATATATATATATATGCAACACCTGGGATGCATATATATACACAATACACTGTAAGTGCAGCTAACTGACTGACTGTTCTGCCTAATCTATCTAACTCAAATCAAATGACACTGTCTCTCTCTCTGTCTATCTCTTTCAACGCCGGAACACACACTACACAGGGCCGCCGTGCAGGCGGCCTTATATAGTGTGGGGCGTGTACTAAATCCCCTGAGCCATAATTGGCCAAAGCCTCCTTGGCTTTGGCCAATTACGGCTCTCTGTTCAGGCGGCGCTGTGATTGGCCAAGCATGCGGGTCATAGTGCATGCTTGGCCAATCATCAGCAAGCAATGCACTGCGATGCCGCAGTGAATTATGGGCCGTGACACGCCACACGAATTTGGCGCGAACGGCCCATATCGTTCGCAATTCGGCGAACGACCGAACAAACAGCCGATGTTCGAGTCGAACATGGGTTCGACTCGAACACGAAGCTCATCCCTATTCGGGAGGCCTTGCAGAAAGGTCTGTGCAATGCATTCCCAGAGACTGGGAGGTTACAAACTCCTGTTCCTGGACAACATCTTGCTGAGGCTTCGGTCAGTCAAAGAAGGAGCGGTGGAGAAGGTGGCCGTCTGACCGATGCTTTCAGACAATTTTTTAGTCCGCAGCCCCAAGGTATGATCGGTTCCAGCAACCATCGCCAGCGTCTGTTTTACATGGTGCAGGAATACCTACGGGCAAGATCTGACTTGGACACCTTTCCCACCAAAAATCTTCTGGGTTACTGTGTCTTGAGGATGGATCACTGGCCAGAGCTTGCACAGTATGCAGTTGAGCTACTGGCCTGTCCTGCATCCAGCGTTCTTTCAGAACACGCATTCAGTGCTGCTGGAGGTTTTGTAACCGATCACAGGGTGCGCCTGTCCACCGACTCGGTCGATCGACTGACCTTCATAAAAATGAATCAGTCTTGGATCACCACCAGCTACCAAGCACCTGATGCTGATGTAACCGAATCATTTTTTTTGAAATGTCAGATCCCTTCAAGACTGCCTATGCTGATGCTGAGTGACTATCCTGTTATGCTGAGTGACTGTCCTCTTCATCCTTAATAATCATGCTGATAGGTTGTAAGAATATTTTTGGTTCTGGGCGCCGCCACTAGTGCCTAAGGCCCAATTTTTCAGCCCCTTTTTAACAGGGGAGTGTAATTACAATTTTTGATGTAATACTTTGCAGCAGGGCTCATTCCTGCACTCCGACTAGAGTATCTGTGAGGTGTTGCAGTGTTGTGGCACCAGCACCAGTGCCTAAGGCCCAATTTTTAAGCCCCTGTTTAACAGGGGCGTGTAATTACAATTTTTGATGCAATATTTTGCAGGAGGGCTCATTTCTGCGCTCCAACTAGAGTATCTGTGAGGGGTTGCAGTGTTGTGGCACCAGTGCCTAAGGCCCAATTTTTCTGCCCCTGTTCAACAGGGATATGTAATTACAATTCTTGATCTAATATTTCACAGCAGGGCCCGTTTCTGCGCCCACCAAGAATAACTGTGAGGACTTACAGTGTTGTGGCACCAGCACCACCACCACCAAAGGTTCAATTTTTCTGCCCCTGTTCAACAGGTGCATGTAATTACAATTCTTGATCTAATATTTCACAGCAAGGCCCATTCCAGCTCCCACCAAGAGTAACTGTGAGGACTTACAGTGTTGTGGCACCAGCACCACCACCACGAAAGGCCCAATTTTTCTGACCCTGTTTAACAGGGGCATGTAATTACAATTCTTGGTCTAATATTTCACAGCTGAGCCCGTTCCTGCGGCCACCGAGAGTAACTGTGAGGGCTTACAGTGTTGTGGCAACACCAACACCTAAGGCCCCAATTTCTGCAGAGTATATAGGGCAGGCCCCTACTTTCAAACATCCAACTTACAAACAACTCCTACTTGCAAACGGGAGACAACAGGAAGTGAAATGAAATCTACCCCTAGGAAGGGAAATTCTCTCCTGTAAGAGTTAATATGGGAAAAACGTGTCTCCTTTCCACTGATGCTTTATCACCAATCCTTGTTTCATTAAAAACCCCAAATTGTCAAAAAACATTTGTCTTTGGGACAGAAAGTGAAGAGGTACACAGACAGCAAAACAAATGTCACAGGGGTGATAACCCTTCCCTATGTTTTCCAAAAAGCTTAAAAATAGATTTTTTGGCTGGAGCTACACTTGAAAAATGTACCAGTTCAAAATTACAAACAGATTCTACTTAACAACAAACCTACAGTCCTTGTCCTGTATACTGCTGTTCAGAGGGCCTGGGGCCCCACGCCTTTCTTTTTTAATTTGGGTGCAGGGTTCCCCTTAATATCCATACAAGACCCAAAGGGCCTGGTAATGGACTGGGAGAGGGGTACCCATGCCGTTTGTCTCACTGATTTTCACCCATATTACCAGGACCAGACATTACATTAAAGCCGTAAGCAGTTTTAAATGACTTTTAATGACTTTTATTACTTTAGAAATGTCATTTTGTGCAGGGACTGTTCTAAGCACGGGAAACACGTGCCACTTTACAGGCATACTATAGACACCCCCCAAGTACAATATTTAAAGGAATATTTCACTTTTTTTTCACTTTAAGCATCATTAAAATCACTGCTCCCGAAAAACGTTAGTTTTTAAAACTTTTTTTTGCATTGATACATGTCCCTTGGGGCAGGACTCGGGTCCCAAACCCTTTTTAGGACAATACCATGCAAATTAGCCTTTAAAATTAGCACTTTTAATTTGAACGTTCGAGTCCCATAGACTTCAATGGGGTTCTTACGTTCGTGCAAATTTTCGGTCTGTTCGCAGGTTCTGGTGTGAACCGAACCAGGGGGTGTTCGGCTCATCCCTACCCCAGACCATGGCACTCCCAACACCATGCTTTACTGGAGGCCAGACAAACTTGTCATTGTACTCCTCACCTGGTTGCTTCCACACACGCTTGTCACCATCTGAACCAAATAGGTTTTGTAAGGAAACGTCCCGCACTCTGCTTGAGTGCTTTTGTCATATACCACTTCCTCCCAGTCTGAATATAGATATACAATATTTCAACCGCTCACAAGCACAAAACAAGACGATACTTTTTTAGTTGCTGAACATGGACTCTGATTTATTTGAGATGACACACAAATATATACAGCAGGCTTACAATAAAAACTGTAACCAGAAACCTAATTAACATGAGCTAGTTATCTAATCATTTACCCAGACTAGGTGACTCAGAGATATGACCTTTTAGGGTAGACTTCACGTCTCCTAGCTCACTGACTATACAATACAGATTATCATAAACACAGAACTCCTTCATACAATAGCAGGGTTAATTAGCACAAACAATGGGTGAAATACTCTAATGCCCTGTACACACGGTTGGATTTTCCGACGGAAAATGTGTGATAGGACCTTGTTGTCGGAAATTCCGACCGTGTGTAGGCTCCATCACACATTTTCCGACACACAAAGTTTGAGAGCAGGCTATAAAATTTTCCGACAACAAAATCCGTCAGAATTTTCGATCGTGTGTACACAAATCCGATGCACAAAGTGCCACGCATGCTCAGAATAAATAAAGAGATGAAAGCTATTGGCTACTGCCCCGTTTATAGTCCCGGCGTACGTGTTTTACGTCACCGTGTTCAGAATGATCGGATTTTCCGACAACTTTGTGTGACCGTGTGTATGCAAGACAAGTTTGAGCCAACATCCGTCGGAAAAAATTCTAGGATTTTGTTGTCGGAATGTCCGATCAATGTTCGACCGTGTGTACGGGGCATTAGAAGCCACAGTCATAGACAACAGGAGACCCAAGGCTTGCCATATCTCATTAATCAGTATTCCTTTCACATACATCTGCTATATGGGTCCCAAGCATGCAGAGACCATCATGGCCTCCTTAATAATGTCCTTTTGCATTACATAACAGAATACCTTCCTAAATGCTTGTAGCTCCCTCAAATGCCAGGGCCCATAGTCAGTAGGCAAGAGGCTAGCATTCAGTCCCCTCCAAAAGCCTCTGTCCTGGGTGAGTCTGTCGCATTGGGAGAAATGTGTGAATTAGGTTTCTGGTTACAGGTTTTTTTTGTAAGCCTGCTGTATATATATTTGTGTGTCATCTCAAATAAATCAGTCCATGTTCAGCAACTAAACAAGTATTGTCTTGTTTTGTGCTTGTGAGCGGTTGGAATATCTGATATCTATATTCAGACTGGTGGTATATGACGAAAGCACTCAAGCGGAGTGTGGGGCATTTCGTTACATTGGTGGCAAGCATTGGGATGCTTCCTCCAGTCTGGGACATCCAAACATACACCTGGATCCAAGACCCAGATAGCAGCAGAAGATAGGAGAGGCACAGATACCAGCCTCCATGGAAGAGGAATTCAGAAGGAGGTTGCGAGAGATGCTGATACAGCACAGAGGACCAGTATCAGAGCAGGTCCTGCTGGGATGGTTTGATTCTATCCGCTGCGAACTCTGGAAGGAAGCGCTAGCCCGTGAGCAAAGACACCAGGGAAAATTTCTCCCCTCCATCCAGGAAAGGTACTGGTCCCAGTATGGATTGCGGGTGCTGTGTTTGGGAGAAAAACGCACAAGGAGCAGACAGCTGAATTAAGCAGGCTGGTCTGGGCAGAGATGCGGCTGGATGAGAGCTACAGAGCCCTCCGGTGGCATGTATCCCAAGCATGCCCTTGGATAGCAGATGACAGCCCAATGGAAGGCTTTGGCTATGGCGGCCTGGGACTGTTGTATGTGAAGCTGACAGGGGACCCTAACTTTGGCAGTGATTTGGAGTGGCGGTTGGACAACATCATGGATTTCAGAGAAGGGCTACTGAACGTCTCGGAAGTGCACTGGAAGATATAGATTTTCTGGCCGTTCAGAAATGGGAGCTGGAGATTGCCTACAGAGGGCTGCTAGACTGTGCTCAGTGCCAGAGCTGGGCTCCCTTTGCCTGGGACTATCAGGAAATACCAGTTAACAACTCTGAAATCCTGGATGAAGAGTCTGCAATGTGGCAGGGTAACAGTGTGTTTTGCCAACCTGCCCCCGCAGCTATGGAGACGGAGGTCTTATGGTGGATGCAGCAAGTGCTGAATTACCTTGATGATCCTGTTTCTGCATGGGATAATCTTGGATGGAGGAATGTGCCTGTCCAGCAGCATGCCAGAGAATCGGCAGTGGAAAATCTGGAGATTACCGTCCCCAAAGCTGAAGTGCTGACAACAGGGCAGAGCTCTGCTAACCCCAGCCCAGCACCGATAGCATCTTCTGGGTTCCACGGACAGGAAATGGTGAACCTCTATCCCCAGACACCAGTTGCAGAGACAGGGGATTTGATAGACTTTTCTGCTGAGGAAGAACAATCTGGTGAGCCCCCAGCAGAAGAGCTGGTATTAGGGCCAAACTTCACTGTGCTCTGCCCAGCACTAACAGCAGTATCTGTGAAGTTACAAGGAACTTCCCCAGTGGAAGCGCTGGCCAGCGGACAGAGGGTCCAAGGCCTCTGCCCTACATCTGTGGCAGTTCCAGAGGCTAAGGATGAGAAGGTGATGGTCACTTCCCAGTAGCAGATCAGGATACAGGGGAGAGGAGGTGTTTGTCATCCCTCCCCAACAGTTGGCCAGGGTGGAGGAAGCAGTCTTTCCTCCCCAGCAAAGATCCCTGCACCTGGGAGACAGTGCCACAGACATGTTGTCCTAGCTGCCAGATGAGGGAATGGAAAAGGAAGCAGCCAGCTCACCTCCACCACCAATGGCAGGTACACAGTTTGGGAGTGGAGGAAGCCAGCCTACTGCCCCAACAGTTAGCCAGAGTGGAGGATGTGGAGTCCCCAGCAGAAGTGCTGGCAATAGGGCAGAGTGCTACCAGCCTATGCCCAGCCCCGGAAGCAACTGTGGAGTTCCAGGGAGCCGGGGCAGTCAGCCCCTCTCTCCAGCGACAAGCTGATGTAGTAAAGCTGCTACTCCCAGCTGAATCACTGGCAACACGGCAGAGTGCCGCTGGCCTCTGCCTAGCACCTACAATGTCTCCACAGCTTCAGGAAGCTGGGGCGATCAGCCCCTCTGCCCAGCAGCAGACCGAGCCCCGGAATGTTAAAAACCACCCAGCTGAAGCGCTGGCAGCTGGACAGAGAGTTAATGACCTCTGCCCCACACCTGCTGAGGTCAACTATTCCTTGCAGCCAAGAATGGAGATCATGCAAACAGACTATTCAAGTTCAATCTGCCAGACTAATGCATGTCCAGACCAGGTGGAGGTCTGGGACCTTGTTTGTCAACTTTTGATGGGGGAGAAATGTGACAGACTCACCCAGGACAGAGGCTTTTGAGGGGACTGAATGCTAGCCTCTTGCCTACCGACTATGGGCCCTGGCATTTGAGGGAGCTAAAAGCATTTAGGAAGGTATTCTGTTATATAATGCAAAAGGACATTACTAAGGAGGCCATGATGGTCTCTGCATGCTTGGGACCCATATAGCAGATGTATGTGAAAGGAATTGTCATGAGAGGGTTTACCCGTTGGTGGCGCTATCGGTCTCTTGGATCGCAGTACCAGTGTCCACCAGGGGGGGGCTTCCAACACCTGGGACCTGTAGTAAGAGGTCTCTCCTGCTGGTGGCACTGTTGCATCCTTGGGCCGTAGTACCGGTGTCCACCAGCGGGTGCACTCCGGCAGTGTGGAGCAAACAGCACACGCTGCGCTCAGTTGTAACATGAGGTCAATTACCACAGCCTTATAAATACCCGGCAAGCCCTCATAG